>JAHZNE010001316.1:0-45114 GCA_027744055.1 Callyntrura sp. NNG-2020 | reverse complement strand
AGGACCTTTTTTAAGCACCTATATTAATGATTTTAAGTGCCTAAATACCTACCTATTCCGTGAGTTTTAAGCACCTACAAGTAGAGTCCCTACTTATCACACTTTCGTTTTTATACATACCGATTGAAAGGCTGATTGGAAAAAAAAATGTTTTAAAAAAATCATGCGTTTCATGAAGTGACTGAACTCGGAGCAGGCCACATGTTCAATACATTGTTTCTCCAAATATACGTTCCCGTGAGCGGATTCCAAGTATTGTAAGCACCTATTTATAATAATTGTGAGTATTTGATCACGGTATTGTGTCCTTGATATTTTCTAATTTACTTTAATTGCAATTATGCAACACTAACATAATTGCAATTAAAACATTACCAAGCGGTTGCGTCAACCAGTTAATTAACGCAAATTAATTAATATAAAGAATAATATTAATGATTTCGTTATTCGTCGAATAATCGTTATTGTATAATATTTCTTTGATGTCACCTTAATTAAATTGCCGTTTAAGAATGGGTTTATAACGGCATTGAGAAATATGTTGAAAATCTCGGTAATGGGAAGGTTACGTAAAATTTGTCATTTACTGTATCTTTGAGCACATTTATTTGCAACTTTTAATGGATACAATAAAATTGATAATTTTTGATTACGTATTCGATTATGAGATCATTAATTACCTTTGGATAGTTTTCCTGATCAGTAGTTGTAGCAGAGGAATGTCAGATTTGGTCCGGCATGCATGGGCTTCATACGAAGCTCTAGTGGGGACCATTTCAACATTCTACTACTTCATACCCGATTCGAGCAACAAGTCTTAATTTGTTGTATCTGTTTCGTTCATTCATCAAAAGGCAAAAAATCAGACGAAAGGATCCTTTATTGTCTAAAGGTTCGTTTTTCTTATTGTGTTCATTGGATAAAATATCGGGTGTTTTACCTTGAGCGTTTGGGTTTAATGAACGTTTGTTCATAATTCATAACTTGTTTCTTGGTCCTAAGTTCTACGCTCGACTCATTCGTCTGCAGAGATGGGTGTGCAGAACTGCAACAAGCAATCAAGCATATTCTGTATAGTTCTGTATCCTTTTTTATTACGGGCAAAAATGTTAAATTTTCTGCGATCGTGAATTCTCTTGTGCTTTTTGCAAATGTAATTTCAAATCAATAAAATACTCTCTAATTTTAATGTTTATTTCTTCTCTTTTAAGGTACAAAATTGCAAATTAGGAAGAACCACACAGATTACTGGTTAGGCAGATGCCACGGACTTTTTCGTTGTCATCCTGAGTCCTGAACATCTGAATCTGGATGAAACCGGCAATAAGCATGCTTTTGTGACAAAAAGCATGATTATTGATTAATGGTCATTTTCATTCTGAAATACGTGTGCAGCAATGAGGAAAACCGACAAGAGACAGACTCAGAGTTAAGAATAATATTTCCGTGTTAGTGTGCCACAGAACGGTTGTACTTTCGTTTTGTTAAATTGACTTCGAACTATATTATGTGTGCAAACACATTTGTCACAAAAAATTATAACGCGTTTGTGAAATTCTATCAGAAGGTTGTTAATACCTGATATTTAAGCTGAACACTTAAGTTTAATTGATCGGTGTAACCCGCTTTCAAATTTGAGAGAGCACTCGGGCATGTCTCAGTGCTTTTGCTGACATACAAAGGTTTCGTGAGACAAGACCACTGGCTGGATTACCTTAATTCGAGGATAACTGACAAAATGGAAGGTTAGTCTCTGAGTCATTACTTGGGGGCACGTGTTGCCACTTGTTCGTTCAATGTTCATTAATATATGTATTATTTATGTTCATTAATCCCAAAAAATTATCTGGAAACCTACATCATCAAAAACAATTATAAGTACTTATGCACTAGAGCTACAGGTATAATGAATAATACAATATATTTGATATAAATAGAAACTTTTAAGCATGACAAAGAATAATCATAAAAGAATTAGTATAAGTAGGATATCATATACTACAAAAGAGCAAAAGTATCAAGTGACAAGGATGAAAAGAGTTTTGATCCCGAATTATACAATTTTATTAATCAGTTAGGTAACTGGGTATACGACGTGTATACCTAAAATATATTTTTAAATAGACATCTAGTAAACATTAATGATAACAGTAGTATTTATCTCATCGGATTATAACAAGGTTGAACGGTCACACATGTACATACATTCATATATACCTATTTTTAACTATGTGGTTTAGAAGCAACTAACCATATTTTATTTTTGCTGCAAGCAATTCATTTGGAGCAATCCAACTAATTAAGCACATAACATATTTTTCTGTATCCAGTAACAAGTTCTAATTTGGCGTAGAAAATAGTGCAGAATCCGTTCCAATACAGTAAGACAGTTTGCAGCATAACATGCTACTCACCACTAGAATGACGTCTATGTTGTTTGCATGTGGAAATTTTGTCTGCTATTCATCTAGAAGAGGGGGACATGTTGAGTAAATAAACAACTTAATTAACACGTCCACTTTGTGTAATACATCTATACATGTACAGCCTTACAGTCACAAGAAACTTATAATTAAAAAAANTGTGTAATACATCTATACATGTACAGCCTTACAGTCACAAGAAACTTATAATTAAAAAAAGTATCGCGTCAGTTAGTAGGAAAATTTGATGGTCAATGACACAGACCAGCAGCACTTAACTGCGTATCTATCTAAATCCCTAAAAAGTCGACGCGCTTTAATTTAGCTTTATTTGCTTTGCCCTATGGTAAACGAAATCCCTGCCAACTTGAATGCACCAATATGTATTTAATGCTGATTAGAGATATGGGTTATAGTTCATTACTTTTTAACTTGTGTGTATCATAACGCGTGTGCATTCGTGATAGGAGTATACATAAAATGACATCTTTTATGCAGCAACTGTTACTTTGTAAAGCAAACTCTACTAAGAACTATTCAGAATATACGTCACTTACAGTTAATAAACTGTTAGCGTTATTTAGGATGTAGTTTCCTTCATTAGCGTCATTATGGGACATTGTAATTCAGCACTGTGAACAGCGTCAATTACGTTCTGCAGTAGTTAAGAAGACATACAATATATATCGCATTGCATAGTGAGATAGGCTTTGTACTTTACTTTTCCAATAGTCCACTCACATCCACATAGTCATTTGTAATGTGGTTTATGGTACTCTTTATTTCTTCCTATTCTAACGTGGCCAATGGCCATGTTTTCCAGTCCAGGATCTAATTTATCCGACAATGAGTTGAGTCATTGGCAAGGCAAAAAGTAGTATTGTCTGTGTCACTATGCAAATAATGACACATGTTATCCTTCGTCAACCTGTATTGGTGGAACCAACCAACCAACAATCCCAAAGCTGCACTAGTACAGGTACAAATTAATAGCGTTAATGAAAAGGTTTGGTCCAACATGTTCCATGTGTATGTGGAAGGAGATACCACAAAACGTATAAAGTAAAAGTCCATAATAATACAATATTCAGGACGCAAATAGATATTGCTTACGTCATGTGAGTAGTAATGTACTAGCTGATTTGCTTATAGATTAGGGATTTCATTTTAAGCAGCGCATATAAAGTAGAAGAAAGCTTTTATTGGACTATTTATTTTCTCACTGGGCAAGGCGTAGGCATGCTTGTCATGTGTACTTACTTTTAAAATAGTCAAACTGTCTTCATGGATTACAAGTACGTGGGAATCGAAATTTGTCCTTGAAATGGGATGTGACTTTGTTTAGAAGAAAGAAAGCTTTCAAGCTTACAACACCAAAATGCTCTTTCGGATTTGATGCCACCGTTTCCACATTTTACATTCTGCTGACATTCTTGTTATTTCAGAGCAGCAGAGATATCCGGAGCTTCAGGCCAATGCCAACGCTGGGAACAGCAGGACTGACAATGAAACTGGGGGAACTGTAAACCCAGCATTTGAGCTGGAGTTGGAATCTACGGTGAAATCAGGGCAAGGTTCCGGTGGAATTACCCGAAGGAATAAGCGCAAAGGTAGAGTTATGTTCGTTTAAATTCTTCTCTGTTTGTGGAATATCGCATTGTACGATTGACGTTCCCGTCTCCAGCGTTGAATTGTGGGCCTACAACATGACTGGCATCCGCCACTGCTTTTCGACAAATTGACTCAATGTAAATGACATGCTCACAATTTGCTTTTCACTAATCAGCATTTAAATTTCCCCATCTTAAATTAACGATCTCCTTTACTTTAAGTTTATATCCCCATTTTGTGCGTCATAAAAGAAAGATTGTATGAGTCCAATGCAATAACAATAACACATTCAAGGCCTAACACCTACCATTGGTATGCATTCATTCTATTTTTGAAGGACTATTTTCAATTTTACAACAACATTGCTATATTAGCACATTGCAAATTTATAGACTTCGATTTTCTTCGCATACATATTACATCACTAGCCAATCGTTGTCAGCAAATTGTGCTAACGAACAGACAGTTTATCCTGCCTGACCGACAACGAAAGCACATCTTGCATTATATATATCACTCCGCAATGCATAGCATATTCTATACTTGTGCTACTTATGTATATACACGGTTAAGTTATAAATGGTATGAGTTTGCGCTACCCCCGTGTACTTGCACAGACGTAATATATTCCATTCTACGTGTTTTATGCGATTTCATTTCCTTTCATTGTGCTGATTCAAAAGAATCTCGCAGGCTCATTGTCTTCCAGCGAGAACAACGTCCAAATATTTTTTCGTTGTAGCAAAAAATTCATCTGACACTGCAAAATTTTACCATTTAACAACTTTATTCGGATTTAATGTACATCAGTAGTTTGACATTCCTGGCTCACATATATTTTAAGCGGGTCCCATTAGTATTCACAGAGTTAACCTAAAATATTCTAGCCTATGCTTGTATTAAACCACCAGAGCAAACGTTAAAATATCCGACAATTTAGGGGACGTAGGCACCTGTCTCGTACCTACCTGTAGACACGAACTGGAAGAATGTCTGCGGTGGCACAATATATGAAACCTTTGGCCGAGCCGGCTGCTTAAATTTTTCTTTTTTGTCTGTTTGCACTTGCATGAGTAATAGTTATGTTTGCGTTTTAATAAGAAAAGAAAATAATTGCAAATATGTAATGGCGCTTGTACAGTTGAAGTAGGACACGTATACGTGATACGTCGATATGTGTCTAACGATAACCCCCATCACTGCACAAACCTCCCTTTACGATAAAAGTAAATGTCCTTCCTGTATGAAGTAGTAGTGTATTTCACGCGGTATTGTAAACTTGGGTGAATTGTTGTGTTGGCTTAGCATATGAGTAGGTACATATTTGTTTGACATTTTCCATGAAACACACAGCTCCAAGCGCCATGTCTTTCCACGCGGCGCGGGGTGTTGCTGCATGGTTGGTGCGTTGTTTTTACAAAAAAATCCCATGCTTCACTCATTCCAATTTATCCCTTCAAAATAGACAGGAACCTATCTTTGGGACGGTAGGTATATATATATTTGCATTTATTATGGCGAATCTTTAAAGAAACGTAACGCGGGTATATATGCTGCTACTAGTCTTTTTGGTATATGTTCTGATAAACCGTTTATTTGTTCTACGCTGTGTTCGACAAAGTTCGGAAGAAGAACGGAACGTGGGAATACACGCAAAAACGTACCATTCCGAACAATATTAAAGCAGATGTTTCTCATCTTTTGCGTACTTTATTATTCCATTTAATATCTATACGCGTCTATAGTATTTATTCGTCGTCATTGCCTTCGTAAACTAAAGCCGTGGGATGAATACCTATATCTCGCTCTAAGGAATAGTGATTGTAGGTATTAACTACGCGTTATATCCCTATTATCAGCGTGCTACAATTCGCTGCGTGTAATTTATTTGCTAACGACGAGAGAGCTTATTTTCTCTTTGTGTCAACCGACGAAAAATACACGGAAAATATACGTGTAAATATCTCTAGACGTGTGTCTATATTACGTACAACACCATATATAAATATTTAAGTATAAATATTTTTAATGAAAATGCAATTCATTGCGAGCGGTTTGCGACATTTATATGTTGGTTCCCTGGCCTATATGAGCGGAGGGAGGCAGACACGCAGATATATCAAGGTTTGTGTATTATGCATGTATATATATATTTGGCGTAGCACACGTAAGAAAGATTTCTTGTGTTTTTGCTCGTTACCACGTTGTGTACGTACACAGAAACTGTGTGGGTCTCCCACATAATAAATGTGTACGTACGCTTTTTTGCTCCTGAAACTGCCCGGCTGGTGAAAAATATGTACAAGGGAACCTTGTTTCCTTTATGCTGCTCACATGGAAGCGTAAGGCTTGCAACGAGGATAAGCAGAGACCAAATGTAAGATGTGCGAAAGTCTAAGGATTCCTAATTCCTAGACTCCTGCCGTCTACACATTGGCAATCCTTTTACTTAGCTTTACAAACTACTTTGTTATTATTACCGATACATAAATACCTCATAACTGAAACTTCTCTGTACAACAACATTCACCACAGCAATGTCTGCTTTACGTAGGGGCATGAAAGTACGAAAGTAACACACAGCATGTAGTTTTGCGCTAGCAAAGTTGGAGAGAGAAAGGAAATGTGTGCGATATCGTTTCTTGACTGTCTTCAGGTCCATGCCTTGTACTCGTTCTCTTATGCCGTAACATTGCCCAGATAAGAGTTTTTGCCAGCTCTCCGTCCGACTAGCTTGCACCAGTTTCTCATGTTCCACCTCCACTACTACTACGAGACTGCATGTACGTAGGTATTATAGTCTCTTCCCTCATTCTACACTGGCTGCCTTTTCTGTACTAAATGTACTACTTCAACTTGCTTGGTAGCACACTAACCACGCTACTTTCCTTCAGTTCACTTCGTACGCCTCGTCAGTCGATAATTTGTCTGAGTCAAGCTAACACACACGGGTTTTATCCTGAAAGCATTCTTTTCCCTATACATCACACAACCGTCATATCAGCGTGGCTGTTATAATATCTTGAACGATTGTATTTTCTAACAGTTGTGCGGCAAGAGTTGATATATCTACATTCTTCAATCAACAGAGAAAATTTTTAAGGAAAGTTCCTCTTTCTTACCATCTTATTATCGCTTTTAATTGGACAGCCCGGCTTTATAACAAGCTGGTCAGGAACTTTGTGGGAAGAAGAAATTTACTGCGAGGTCAAAAATCTTGAGCTGTCAAAACGCAGACTTTACTTGCGAACTTTGCAGTGTACTGCATAGCTGCGCTAGTCAATCGTCGGTGTACGGTTATTAGCTGTATAAGCAGTTACAATTTCTGGTAGCATTATCTCCTTCGTGAGTGGAGAAAGTATTACAAGGTGCATTTACCGCTGTTTTCGCGTGAAATTTTCTCTCTTCGTGAGTAAGGCGTGCGTTCCCAGGGAAGAAATTATTGTTCAACTGGAGTGAAAGCCAGCTTTCATTTCAGTGGTGCGGGTGACTATTATTGATTGAAACGGACTCGTTGTTTTTTCGATTTCTGCATGTTTTGTCCCGGGTTTATCCCTGAACGTTTAAAATATTCTAATTTACTTCTGGAATTTAGTTCCAAGACTTTCTCTAGTGACGTTTTCTTATTCGAGTACTGTTGTCAAAATGCAGTCAATATCCGATAGTGATAATAGTGCTAGTAATAGTGAACTTTTAAATAGACAATTTTACGGTATTGATAACGCCTGCCCCGACGCAAAGTTCGCCGCTGGTTTCCTTAAGAAAGACTCTAAAGTAAGCAAGGTCGCCGAGTTCTCCGCTTATCAACAAGACATTGGTGGAGCGTGGTTTTTGAATCTGATTGACGAGCCGCCGTTCGGGGCGCAAGAATTTCTTGGTAAATTTGAGCATGTACGATGGTCTGGCCTACTTCATAATCCGGGCGACTGACTAGGCCCCGGAGGAGTTAAAAGTAGATTACCTAATAGCACTGCAGTAGCAACTCTTGTGTTTATTGCTCATCCCCATCGTACAAACGGTTACAGCATAGCTACAGCAGCAACAACAAACCAAGTTCAGGTTCATACTCCTCGTGCTGGCTGCCCTACGTTTGGACCCGATTTCTGGAGGCCGATACCCTGCAGATAGCATCCCTACATGCATGAAACTCAGACGATTACCTTTTATTCCATTGTACAATATATGATATACCAATGCAGTTACAGATGCCAAGTTTAATGAATCTTCCATAGACTCACACACACACAGACGACGTTGTTTAAGCACGTACCTACGTAGGAATTACAAACTTTTAGCGGACTACTTTACCATTGTTATCTAGAAAGATACCGGTGCAAGTGCATTGTGAAAACAGCATTTATTATTGACTCAATTCTCAAATATCCAAATTTACGTAATCACAGTTCATCCCACAGATTTCCGTTATACTTTTCACATCATACCGCGAATTTTTTGTGACGTTAATACCAAAGCGCTAAATCATAGTTGACTTGTTTACAAAGTAAGCATACGCAAATGATAAGAAGCTCAACCTCGACATTTATTTATCATGAACTAAGAGCAATCAAATAGTTGTGTTGAAACTTGCTCTGCATGAAAAACAGTTTCCGTTTGACTAACAGAAACGTTTTTAGTGAATGAGATTAGTGAGACCGTTCAGTTTGAAGCGGACAGTCTATAGTTGCTACCTTTCACTGTACTGTGCATTTAAGAGTAAAAATAACATAAAAGGCAGAAAGGTAACAAATTTCCCTCCAAAAGCGCGAGACACGCCGGCGCAACGCATTTCCAAAAATCCAAAATTACTACCAACATTCAGAGAATTTTCCAACCGGACAAGGGAAGTTTGACGAGGGGCTTTGGCCACTCCTCCCAAATTCCTTGTCTAGAACGCTCGTTTGCCGGGAAGGACAGCGGGCGTTTTCGAATTTGCTGACAATGGCAGGCCCAAGGTCTGGGTCGGCTGCGACCAGTTTCTGGCACAAAGTCAGGCTCTGGTTCACCTTCCATCCAGGCATCTTTGGGAATTCCATGGGGACCACAGTTCGCTTTGAAGATCAACAAGTTGAGCTACTGAAAGGTAAAAAAAAATGTCGTAGAAAATCATTTTAGTTACAAACCAATTCTAAATTCCTAGAACGAAACGTCGTGAATTAATTCGGTAACGGTCGCAAGTTGGCAAATATTTACGCTGTAATACCTTCACTCAAGCGAACATTGGCAATAACAACGACCGCTAATCGTTTCCAGCAAACCGCATTGCATGACATAACGAAAATTCCGTGACTCATACTTTTCTATTGTATTTTCATTTTTAATGCCTAAATCCTATTCACCACCATGTTTCCCTTGTTGCGCCACAGCGTTAGGTATGTGGTAACGAACGAGTGTTCATGCTCTGTCAAATTTTTGTTATTGACTCGTGCTTATGCATATGCCTAATAAGCTAATTCCACAACGTTATCAAAAACCACTTGAATTTTATTTCAACAAACTTACGATCGAACATGCTTTAGCTCGCAAGCAAGGTACATCGACGATAAAAGTTTTGTAAAAAAATTCTGAGTAGTTCATATTGACTAGCAATTACAATGTAATGTGAAATAGACTTCGGCTTTGTCGTAATATGCAATAATATGTCGTTTATTGTGTACTCGTACTCACTGTGGAGTGCCTGTGCAAAATCCTTATCAATGTCGCGATACATACCTAGTAATACAATTCAGTTGTCAGTCAATATCTTGGTTGCATAAAAATATTTTTTATCAATGCAGAAAAAGAAAAAGTCAGCAGCCATAACAAACCTCACTGGTGACTCACCATTTACAATGACAAAAGCGCGTAAATAATAAAATGAATGTATACATCGTTATAATCTTCAAAGATTACGGTCTTCATAAATGGCTCATGTTTACACTTTGCCACTAACTTAATCCCTTTTTCACATAAGATTGCATATGGCACGCTCTAATTTTTCTCGTAAATTTTAATGGTTTCTTCTGCGCTAACAGTAAGCTTTTTCAGATAAACGACAGTCTGAGGTTTATTCTCTGTCACAGTAATGGTGGAACTTTTAGACCTTGTTTAGTCGTCTTATCGCATTATCCACGCGTTATTGAATGGAGACTCTTTCTCTCTCTCTTGCTACTAGTCTCAACCAACCTCAACACAGCTCAAACTCTCTCAGAGCAAAATTGCAAACTTACTGGGTACGAGATATTTAGGTACAGAATTATGCTGCACAGTCAGGTCGGATGCTCCTATACACTTGTGTACATGTTGTATAGATTCTTGTAATATTATGTACCATCAGCAAAAGCCCAGAGTGGCGGCGCTTTCGTGCTTAGGTAGCTATTTTGTTGAATGAAATGACGTAAAACGAAATAACACACTTCCCGCAAGTAACTAAATACAATGCCTGTCACCTGTCCCACTTTAGGATTAAAACCCAAAAGTACTTAAAAACTTTCCTTGGTCTCATTTTCAAAAAATTAATAACTCTTTGGTGGCATATAAAATACTCAGGCAGTCTCTCGCTCGTTGCATCCAATATCCAAAAAGACACTCAAATTTCTTGCAGCTGGAGACAGGAACAGGAGGCTATAAAATATGGCTCTACTTTTCATTGAATTTTTCCAGATTGGGCAACTTACTCGAGCATTATCACTTTACTTTACACATGCCTGTTGGGGTATCAAAGTAATGATGAGCGGCAGTGATGCTAGAGTCAATGAGACGGCTGGCGACGTAATTTAATCTTTATTGCCACCAGCTAGCTACATGTCGTCATAATAATAAAACTTTAATGGGCATTATGATATTCTACCGAATTGTCGTCGTGTCGTATGCCTTATTATTCATCCTCTTGAATATTCATGCTACTGCATGCATGGTTTTCTCGTTAGGGCACTCTAAATTTAAAATGACCTCATCGAATTTTACATCTCTTCGGTCAATCATTATGCATAACTACTTAGGTATTTCTTAGTTGACAGGAAATAGCAGCAATATTTTTGGGAGAAAGAGAATCTCTCTTTGCAGATTGGTGCCACATCAGGTCCTAAAATAGAAGATAAGGATGTGTATTATCGTATCGTCGCGTTACAATTAGCGGAAGGCAGCGATTTTTATCTTCCTTTTTAGTGTCATTGGCCCGCAGCTACTGCAAAAGAAATCGCCGACGCTGCTGAATATGGGAGGAAATGATGCATATCAATTTTATTGAGGGGGAGGATGATTGAAATTTTTTAGATAATGCACCGCCTGGGTCTCCGGACGGTCAAATTACATTTTATTATTATGCAAACGCATGTGAATATTGGGAAATGCAAGATGCACGAAAATCACACATGAAATGTGCTATACAGGATGTATCCTGTGAATATTATGCCATTTTTGTGCTGTTTTACTACCTAGATAGTATTAATGATATCCGACCTACTTTTTTATGTCGTTTTCCAAGATGCCTGGACCAAAGTGTCAAATATCCTGCAAGTAAAGTGGTATATGATTTCTTTTATCAAGTAACCCCATCTACACTATAGTACAGATAAGTAGTTGCTTGCAAGTCTACACGATACAGCGAAGGGGATTAATATTATTTATGTACGTAGCCCTTAGAATTTAATGGTGTTCTTGAGTCAAATTGTTGGAAACTTTAGGTCTTAAAAAGTTTGTTTTACCATCTTGTTTAACCACGACTTTGTATTCAGGATGTAACAGGGATTATATACGTATACCGGATGCAATGTCGCATGCTTTGCTAATCTCCCATCAGACCTGTCTGATTCTCACTTCCATAAGTGTGTTTCATTGCTACGACTCCACTTACTCAAGATATTTTATAAAGTAATAACACTTTTCTTAGGTAATAAAATGACAATAATTGGCACGTTCATTGTCTACGAGAGCTGACATCCTCCACACGCGTTATGGTTATGACCAACAAAATAATTCCCACTTCCACTGCACTTGATTGACAATGACTTTTCGGTATTGGCGTTGGGAGGTCCATACCTGGAAAAGCGAGCTTAATGTGCTTGCATCTACTAACTGAATACCAACTGCAAAAGTTCCATATGGCTCGAAACAGCCTTTTATAGAAAATACCCAAGTATCTACAAGTGTCAACTACATATACGACATCCGACAAGTAATATTTTATTGTAGTCACCGAAAGGCTCCTAGAACTTACGTGTAAACAGGAATAAATATAAAAAATGAGTCGAGACAACCACGCTATTATTTATGTACTTGACATGTCACAAGCATGCCCTAGCACAAGGTTACACCACAACAGACAAAGGAAGGAAGGGAACTAATTGTACGTGCATAAAGGGGAGTCAGTAAAAAAGTTTTTTTCTACTACAACATTCCAGTAAAAAATAAAGACAAAACAGAGAAAAGAGCTAAAGCTAGACTGACAGTGCGACGCTGGAATGACAATGACGCACAACTTTGGTCGCTTAAAATTAGTACATACTAGGCTGGGCTCTGATTTATTTCAACGTGGCTGTCAGAAAATATTAGAAACAGTGTGACACTAAATCAAAGACGACACAACAGGACACAGTGCCATGCCATAGAGTAAGTATACTTGTATGAGATAAGGAGTACCGCACCAGAACGACAACAGATTTCAGAATGCGGCTACTGGGCAGCAGGAACATGTAAAAGCATCATACAAATTAATGCATTCTCTGCCCTTCCAATGTCCTTTCATTTCAAGATGCTTTTTTATTTTCATCCGCATTTGACAAGTAAAGTCTCGCCAGACTGAAGACTTTAAGAAATCAAAAAGTAACAAAACTAAGCTGACGTACAGTATACTCTTCACCTTCTACTGGGACTTCTTGTTATGAACTTAATAAAATAAAGATGATGAATCAGACGGAAGAAACTGATAAACTAAAAATGTGTTTCTAAACAATTCGAATTTTCCTTTGTTTTCTGTGTAAAATTATATAGGAGGACGAAATGGCTCTGCTAATGGGACAAAAGGATCCAGTCAGGATGAGACATCTTCAGACTCGTCGCAATATCCTGAGTTTCTCAACTACAGCGAAGAAGATGAGATGGAAATTGAAGGGTACAAGATGGGTATGGTTCGTACGGTAATCACTTGGATTTTCATTATGGCGACGGCAGGTTTATTACGACTGATCTTTCATTGGTGGCCCCATCTCATGCTTAAAGCCACACATCGTCGATGCCCGATGAGTGAAGCGGAAAAGGTCCTTGTAATCGTAAGTTTGGTTTCTTTCCAATTTTTTTTACTTCTATCTTCAATTCTTCTGCTTCCTTACGACATTCCTTTCTTCTGACCCTTTCAACTTTTGTAGAATTGAGATGACGGCAAATTTAGTTTTAAAGGGGATGGATGAGATGAGAAAACTTTCATTGGTTTCACTGGAGAAAGTTTGACTTTCTCGTTTGTGTAACAAAATACAAAAGGAAATATGCCATTTGTTTTTGTAGACCTACTACAACCGAAACTGATTGAGATTGAAATCTAACTTTTTCTCAAAGAATCAAACTATTTTAATAAGGGGTGTTTATATAACCTCTGAGCAATTTCTAAAAAAAAAGTTTTTAAAAGATCATTTTAATAAAAATGATCACCGAATCCTAGTTTCGTGTAAACACCGTAGAACAAACCGAAGAAACGAAAGACAAACAAGTTCCAACTTCACCCCGACGTGGAACTTCTCCCACAAAGAAATGTTTAACCATCCATAATTAGTTTTTCTTCTCCATTTTCCTCAAAATGACTTTGAGCTAAACGGCTCTATAATTTGTCGCAATATTTCAAACATCCATATTTGTGTTTCTTGCCACACTAAAAGCAAAACACTACGACAAAACGGCGACAAGGCTACACGGATGGAAGGGAATAACGATACTTCCAATGATTTATGAATATGATGCTCTTCGTTTTGTGGAACATTAAACCAAGTGCACACAATGTTCAATGCTGCCATTTGTAAATACTACTGGGCCAATGAGCATCTTCAGAACAACCAATGTCATCTCATAAAGCATTCGGTTGAGCAAAAGCTACACACACAGGCATATTGTTGTGATGATATTGTGTTGGTCACAATTTGTTCTCTGGGGTGACGGGAGACTTTATGGGATATATCCGACGGTACAAGGCCATCTTCTCTAAGCACTCAACAAACGGCTCTACAATTTAGGTTAAGTATTATTTCTTAATCCGTGAAATGCTGGTAATGTGAATGCTACAAGAAGAGGTATGTGAAATCATTACCCTGACATGCTCCGCCATAATAAGCAAGCATACCGCAGTTGCATTTTAGCGAACTAAAACTTTTACTTTGTTTCTCTATTACATATTATATTTACTTGTATATGCAAGTTGTTGCTTTGTTGATGTTCTTCAATCTCTGGTGACTTCACAATTCTTTCCTATTTTGCTTTCCTAAAATGACGCAGCTGCAAAATACCGTACCAATGCGGCTTATGCTGCATAAAAAATGAGTTTAATCACAGTTCAGTTATTCCATAATCCTTCCCCGAATTAAAGTGTGGTTTAACAAAACAGTCATAATAATTGTACCACTTGCACTTTTAAATGTGTCCCAATGGACTCTCTTGCAATGTAGGACAGCTTGATACTGGGTATGGTGAATATATAAACTATGCATGTCCAAGGACGTACAACCTTTTAAATTATGTTTTACAAGGAAAAACTCCACACTGAAGCAGTTTGAGTAAAACAACACATTTAAACAAGTATCAAGAAAATCATGTAGACATATCATATTTTATTTGGATATTTTTCTTCCGTTTGACGTTTTATTTTTCCCTTTTCTAGCTAATCAATTCAACTCGTTTGAGTGAATTACGCTGAAAAACATTTTCTGCGAAACACTAGTGTCCTCTTCAATTAAAGACGTCATTATAAAAAACAACGTTTGATGGCAGTAGCATATTTTATTTGATGAACAAATAGCATGATTGCTAAAGAGGGTCCCGTCTGATAACCCTCATCCATTTTCCAGTTTACTGATAAGAGGGAAGGAAAATAAACAACTTACGACGTACGGCTCCTCTCAATTTACCGAGTAGAAAAGCTGGAATTGTCTACAAAGAGAAAATAATGCTTATTATAGAGAATAACAAACAAAACGACCAAACGGGGCTTTCCAAATAAGTGGGTAGTTAGCGGAGAGTTTGTGTGATGAGTGATGATAAATTACAGGGAATGGGAGTTGCTGCTGGTACGCCACGCGTGCGTATTATAAAAGGATCTCATTTTCCAAATAATAAATCCATCATCACAAACTCAACTCTCAAGTTGTTTGTGTCAGTATGAGTCCTTTTCATTCTAGGAAGCTTTCATACACACAATATTACATTATAGACCATTTTGTACCATGTAATGTAAGAAGCACAGCGGAACAAGAGCATTAACATGGTCGTTGCAGAAAAACAGAAGATTAATGGAGCACTTTACGATGTTGCTAATATTTAATATTTTCTCGAGATCTTGACGATGATGACAATGCGATTATTTGATGTAGTGTAGAAATAAGTTTAGAAGATCCCTTTGGCCATCGCTGACTTTGTTCATTACATTAATATTATCAAAACAGGCATTTAATTTCCCTTTTCCTGAGTCAAAATGCTATTTTGTTATTATTATTATTATTATTATTATAATTTATTCGTTTACTGCAAACCACATTATATCATTACATGTTCTGTAAAACACTTAATACATCTTGTGCTTGTATTTTTTTGTTACAGGAGCAGTATCAGCAAAAGTATAAACGATATCACGTCAAGACTGTTTACAATTTGTCGGCCAGCCTTTTCAGGTAACAAAAAAGAATCTGATTAATTATATGTCTTTCTGTCCACTACTATAAGCTACTGTGATTATTTCAGTGGTGTGGTGAATTTGCGTACGTTATCCAATAATTTTTACCAGGAAATCGTTGGGGCAATGTAAAAGACTCGATATGAGAAATATTTTACTTTGAAAAAGACATTAATAAACATTTTAATAAGCTGTTACTTAGAACGACATTGCCACTTGAATACCCCGTGTTTTATGAACATACATGAACACGTTGATTATTGATTGAATATACTTAGCATCCGGTTTGATAACGAAATTCAATACTAAATGCTGCTACTACAAGTTATGACTTTCCGGACTAAATGTTCACAGTCTAATAAACTGAGCACTTTGAAAAAAGTTGAGCAAAATAGGGTAAATGTACTTACAAATGTACTTGTACATTGAACGTCGGAAGAGAGACCTTCAGAATGTACTGACATTCATAATGAAACTTTCTGGGACGACAAAGCAGCATTGGATAAAGCACGCAATTATGGGAAACGCAATTACATTGGAGAGCTGCGGAGAAATTTGCCATAATAAGGAAAAAGGTTGAACGCGTAGCACAGAGCATAAAAGTAATATCTAATGGCATCATCCTACTCACGTCGTTAGAATATATCGTTCTTGATCAAGTAGTTTTCCAAGTTCAGTATTGATTTTCTGGTAGAGAGAGCACTTGATAACCTTTACCGAGAGAAGAGACATTTGAATAGTGAATAAAAGTAATTATTTGAGATTTACATGTTTATGCGAACAGCCATTGACATTAATGATCAAGTGTGAACATAAACTTATTTACGCGAACTGAAGCTCAGCTAAACAGAAAATGTATCCCTACTTGTTGTAGTAGTAGTAGTCTGGTGTAACGTGTACGAGACAATGTACATAGTAAAACGATGAATCAACTGACTTTTGGCTCAGACTTCTCGTTTGTATACCGTCCGGGTATTTACCAGAAGACAGACGACATTGCAATGCAACTAGGAATTATAGAGAGAGAGAAAAAAAAAATCAGACGCAAGAGACGATACTCTTATATATGTTCCGGGGGTTAAACAACTGAATGACCGTAACCGTAATAGAAAGTAGAAAATTGTAGAAAATGGAAAACATTTAGAGGAAGGAAATAACTTGTGCTACTTGTCGATTTACACGCGGAAATGAAGTAACATAAGCTCACTTTGCCCCTATATTGCATTGCTCACATACATGTACTAGTTACTAGCGTTGATGGAAAACATGACACAATACGGTATAGTATGATTTTTATTATTATATTCATGCGCAAAAAAATCTAAGCTTGTCTTGTCGTCGTCGGCATAATATTTCTTGGAGTCGACTTACGTTAATGGTAGTGTGCCATAAGAACGCCAACGTGTTTTGCTGAACTGTACTAGTTTAGAAAATAAATATACAACGAAACGAGGGATTTAGCAAGTACTAGCTACCATATAGTCAGTCAGCCATACACTCGTTTTCAGCGTGTTCACTTTTTTCACGACCGTACATATACATAAGAGTATGCACATGTTCTGATATATTTTTCAGGATTGGTAATAATGATGATGGTATAGGTAGCACTTGTCGAGATTTTTCCCCATCTCTCTCTGCAATCCAGCGTTCATGTGAGAAAATCTTGGCAAATGTCCCTTTTGCAAAATGTCTAAATATACTGTTTGAGTATTATAGACTTTAGGAAGAATGTGCCGCGCGCTGATTTTTAGTGAGCTCCAAGCTAAGTTTTGGTCTAGTTGGAATCCCCTCATCGGAATCGCCATGATCATCATCATCACCGTTGCACAAGCATAAAATACAGCAGTAAAGTAGTAAAGCAATATATACAGATAAAACAGGTCTGTTACACATAGTCACCACACCAGCAATGCCACATGCAATAAAGGGATGACAAAATACAAGGATATAATAAGGAAGACTTCCTAACAAACAGAAACGCAGAAAAAAGGCCAAAGTGAAAAAGTAACAGTCGAAAAAATCTATATAGAACTAAACATTCTCAATAAAATGGTTTCCCACAGCGCGCCAACTAGTATATACTGGTAAGGTTTCAAGTAGAACAGAAGGAAAAAATGGAAACCGCAAAGTATAGGTGTAAAAGCAATTTTTCAGGGTAAAAAATTAGGCAAGGTATGCTTTACACGCAACAGACAATTAAATTTAAATGAGCAGAGAAATAATTGAAACCAGTGAATGGATAATGGATATTTTTGCAGCAAGTGGCGTACTAGTAGTAGTGACAATGAAAACATGGTCAAGTTTTATTCCTTTTTCATCGCTGCTGAACGGAAGTTGAAACTTTTTATAGCATTTTGCTGAGAAAAACCTTAAATTTTATGGCTGTGAGATGCTGCCATGTTAATTTACGACACGTTTTTTCTCGTTTTCCAACATTCAAGGAAATTACATGTTAGATGGGGAAATTTAATACTGCCTGTAAACTTCTGTAATTCGTTAAAGAAAGGGAAAAAGCAAGAGTTGAATACAAAAGGGGACTAAAATTAAAGCTTACCTTGCAAAATCAGAACTGTGCATAAGATACCAATGAACTTACAAATTATGTTTAGGTAGTCATGAAATGCTGACGCATCATGAGAGGTTTTTGCCATTGACGTACTATCCAAACGCATAGAGATTTAGATGACGTGATATATCCTATTCCCAATTTTTGTCAAAGTCCTTTGGCATTACAAGAAAATGTTACATATATATATATAGTGGCGTTGTCTACGTGGAAAGTGGTGAAAACGAAGTAGAGCAAACAGTCTGATTTTAGTGAGTCACGGAATTATATTAAATGAAATCACTTGTCCTCCAATTTTGTAGATTTTATAAAACAAGGTTAATAATTATTGAAGACAGGGCCATACCGTTTCTATTCTCCGTAAGAAAATTAATTATAAGCAGTCCAATTACACATGAAATTGGTGAAAAATGCGCTCATCGAGCTAAGTATGGTTTTTGAGCTGTGTGCCATTCTCACATTCCGCGTAATTAACGAATATTCCGTATAATGCCGAGCTTTCTTCTTATAATGTTGCTTTCAATGTGTACTATGCTTATATGTACATGTGTAGCCCAAGCTGTCGTCAGGGTAAGCCATTAAGTAACACCAGCACCCCGTTGAATTTCCGAAGAAGTAGCAGTCCCACCACTGGTAGTTGCAGCAGCATCAACATCAACTTGATAACGGAAAACAACAAGTCAGCAGAAGAAACATCTGTACAAAACTCGATCTCCTCACCGATTTTGTCAACAGCAGAAGCGGGAGTGCCATCATGTTCTTCAACCGGACGGAAAATGAGAAAGGTGCCTACGTCAAACTGTGACTTTCTCGATGATGATGAAGTAGAGTCTCTCTCCACTCTAACGACGTCTCTTGATGATAGAGATATCAGCAGCGTCAGCGGGTGCGGTGGGGGAGCTACTATTGCTTCTGGTGTTGAAACACCAGTCAGTAACATTAATAATAACGAACTGAGCGACAATTTCCGCAATTTACCCACTTTTAAATCTAGTCTTGGACAGATGTCCCAAAATTCTTCATCTCTTCTACGCTTCTTCTCTAACGTGCTCCGCTACTGCTGCTGCTCTTGTTTCTTCTCTCATAATCCTAAAGAACTCTCCAGGTATTTTTCTGAAAATAATGCCTACCTACACATAAATTGTATGTATACTCATGCATTTTTCTTATCTCCTTTCCCTTTCCCAAAAATGACGTTGTTTCCTTTTTAAGACATGTTATTGTAAAAGTCGTAGCACCAATAATGATAATAACAATCGTGAAAGCAAGGATTCCAACAAAAAACTTACTTTAAATGCATGAGTTTTTTCTCCCCGTCTTCGTTGTTTTTATATAACATCTTATCCCTTTTCTATTTTAAGCAACACACCCCGTACCTATTCAAATCTACCTATGTACAAAAACCAGAGTCTCTTTTGAGGGGAATGTCCCACGAACATGGTTGTTGTTGTGTTTTTTTCTGCTATTTTTGCTTCCTCTCTACTGTAAAATAGCCCTGGTGTTGGTTTTGTTGTAATATGTATTAATATGTATATGTTTAGGTACCTTATCGCTCCGATGCACTCGCTTGAGTCAAACTAATGTAGCTTCGCAATTTGTGTAAAGCATGTTGCCTTTTCATTTGGTGCTTTGACTCACTGGCTTTTTTTTAATAATAATTGTAAACTTTCCCCGATCCTTCCTGCATGTTGAATCGGAAGGAAGTCTTTACTGGGAATGACGTGAAAGCGTTTTCAACGATTTCTTAGAGATGTGCCTCTGAACCAAAACGTTTGCGTAAACTTTTAGAGACTCACAGGGCTCTCCTTCCACTAGTCGTATTTTTCGTAGACAGTTCCCATTGAGAAAAAAGTTTTTTCGGGGTGAATATTTCATGATGTAGTAGGTTTTACAGGAAGGAGGAAAAAGTTTAATCTCTCTTGCTATGTATAATAAAGCTTTTAATACAAATTTTGTAGGATCGTGTCATGTCATCAGTTAGACACTCTTTTGTTGTGGCTAAAGAGCAGAGAGACTAGAGAGACTGCGACTCAAATGATGAGGCATAAACTAATACAAAATTCTTGGAACGATTTCAATGGAATGTTTTCTTGCTGCCATTGTATTGTAATAGTTAGTAGAAAAGGAAAGCAAGCGAGTTGTGTTTGGGGCCACAATGATTCATTCAACTCAACTCCCTCGTTTAGCATATACGACAATAGTATTACGTTTGGTGGTAATAACTCAACCACACCGCAAATGACACAGTAAAAAATATACGAAAGAATATAAATGGAGGTATTTGAGAAGACAATGGGAACATTTCGCCAAAAATCGCGAATTTTTTGCGAAAAGCGCATTTCGAATAACAAATTTCGCCGAACGTATAACATTTCGTGTCATTGTGAAATCCAAGAAATGGCACGTACGGCAGTGTCATAATGATAAAAAATATGATTATGTCATAATAACAGGCCCAAACCCTTAGTTGGTTTTGTGGTTGTGGGCGGAAATATTGATTTTGAGAGTGTATATTTATATCATTTCATAACGGTGGTGCTGATTTATCACAACATGTTTCGATATATATACACTAGCACATTTATACTCTTCTTCGAGCTGGCTTTTGGAGGCTTCTTACTAATGTGGAAGGATTTAAATTTACTGAACCGAATTTATTGCCGTGTCCCAATGTCTTTCAAGTTTAGCAAGTACTTTACTACACCCTTGTCCTGAGAGAAGGTTAAACGACAATGTCATCATCCTCTCTCCTAGTCACAGTTTATGTATGTTTTTCAAATTATCAAACGGTCATAATGATAACACTCTGTGCAGTATACAATTCCATGTTGAGTAAGTGCTAAATACTAGTCAAATTTGCACACATTTTCTCTATACGAAACGAAGGTTTGTTCACCTTATGTCAGCAAACAAGCACTCCCTGATCTCGTGTCTCCCTTGCTGATTGACTTCAAGCAGATTTTATATGTGAAGTACCTACATTATTTGCGTTCAACCAGTTGAAAAATATTTGAGCGTACATTTCCTGGTTTTACGAAATATTACAGTAATGGAAAAGTAATTCAGATGTGAACCTGCTGGGGGGTGTAACATGATTAGAAATGGTAGTTTAGCTTAAAAATGAAAATGAAAGTTATATATAGGACGGAATTTCCATTCCTCATTATGATGCTGGCACTAAAAACTAAGTCAACACATGGAGGTAAAGACTTCGGATAATAAATATATCCTGGTAGTTTCATTGACCTGTTCTACCAGTTCTCCTTTTTCTGCTATTTCCTACAAGAGACAATTTTACAGCAATACCCGTCCCACACTTTGGGTACGCACACAGATGTTCCACACCATTCATCTGTTAAGTATAATTTTTTTTATTTTATAAGTGGAAATATCTCAAACTGTTTGCTGTTGTACCGCATCCCATCGCTCGACACTTTAGATACTTACATGACTAGTTGTGAGGGGAAAATACTATAGGGGCATTTGTTTACAGAAACAGTTGCTGTAAACCTTCATATGTGATGCTGGTTGGAAAAGACCACATTCATTGCTGCTGCTGCTGCTGCTGCTAGTTCCATTTGAATTCTCCCCAGTTGGTCATATTCTCAGTTAGTGAAAGAAACAAATCTAGTAGCAGCAGATGGATATAGACAGAGTACTTTCACGTGCTTTCCCCGCGTGTTGCGTTGAAAAGTCTAATAATAGCGAGAGCTATGTATAGAACAGATAATGGTATGAATGGCCGGGTGGAATAGCGTTATAATATGGCGGAAATATTAACGAAGAGCTCTTCAGTCAAGTAAAAGGTAAATACGAATTCGCCCACTTGGACACGGTTTCAGTTTTTCTAGTGTGCCCCCAAGGGTAAAGAAGGGTACAAAAAGTACACTTTCGGGAATGAGTTTCACAGAGAATAAGCCAGTACATGTCTGCTAAAAGGCATATGCGCCCTTGAATAAGTTTTTGGTCGTAATTGAAGATAAAAAAAGTTTTGATGGTTTTGTAAACGCAAACAAAAGGGAACATGGAACATGACGAAAGGACTCTGATTGGACTACTTTACAACTGTACTACTTACAATCAGCAATTCAATGCTAAACTCCCATAAATATTCTGTCAAATACAAAACTGCTTGCAGCACACTTCATTACTCTTCTATAGCTCTAATGGCATCATAATGATGGTCATTTGTAAACAAAAATTCCTAGTTTGCGTTTGTCAAAGACGCAAATTACATAGCCGTTATATATTAGTCTCGTCGTATCATCATGATAAAAGCCTTTTAATTTGTCAAAGAGGTACGTGTTCATCATCATCACCATCATCAAGGGTATGTGTGGTAAAACTTTTATTATTTCTTACACAATTCGCTATATGAGACATTTTTCTAGATGAAAAAATCCCGCTATTGGGTACTCCAAAGTTAGTGGTTTACTCATCAGACCAAGGCCTTATATGTCGAAAGCTCCGTTTTGACCTTCGGTACTCCTGGAAAAGCTGTTTTAGCCGACTGCTCCTTTCAATGTACACATAGGTTCAATGTACATTCATACAGTTTTCTAAGAAGAGAACAATATGTGTGAAAAGAAAATACAGGCAATGCTCTTTATAGTAGTCGGCATTCTTTATAATTTTTTATCTTATACCAACCAAATTGTGATTTACACACGGCGGCGCCTACTCTGCGGTGCATTGTATAAAAAATAAAAATGTGTTTTACACAACGAAGGATAAATATAATAACAATAAAGCAGCAAAATGATTTTGGTTTTTCTCTCTCCTATACACTCAATAGTATGGCTCTAGTTGGCCATCATGGGGGTAGCCGATGGTTTTTGGTAAATGATGACGTTGGGGATCATATCTATTTTAATGATTTTAAGTGCCTAAATACCTACCTATTCCGTGAGTTTTAAGCACCTACAAGTAGAGTCCCTAATAATAACAATAAAGCAGCAAAATGATGTTGGTTTTTCTCTCTCCTATACACTCAATAGTATGGCTCTAGTTGGCCATCATGGGGGTAGCCGATGGTTTTTGGTAAATGATGACGTTGGGGATCATAATAAGCATAAAGCTTTCATTTCATATGTTCTATGGTTATGGATATGTGCCCTGAAGTCAAGTCGTGTTATTATTTTTTCACAAGATTGCATTTTTGCACATGTTGTTAAATCTTAATGGATTTCGTCTATCTCGTTTCGTTCATCATGTCGTTTATTTTCCGTTTTTATACTACATACATTTTTCGTCCGCCTTTAACAGTTTCTCTTTTCACACGGTTCGTGTTAACAGTTATCGTGGGAGCACGGCTTGCTTGTTGATGTTCACCAATTTTAGCAACAAACGAAAATTTGGGGGGTTGTGCCAGCTCCAGTTATTTACACTGCAACAAAAGAATTTAAGTGACCAGTGAGAAAAGTCTGGCAGAAAGGAAGCAATGAAAATTGTATGTGCCTTTGCCACACTCTCCCCTCTATATTCATTTTGTTTCGCAATTTGGATGCATCAAATACGATCTCGCTTCCACTTCTCCGGCGCCTGTCCCTAGTTTAGAAGGTAGCCATACTTTATTTTCTATGCTACTCACACAATTACTGTAACTGCAGTGATGTGGTACATTAGCTATCGCTTTTAACTTAAATTTTCCTCTTGAAATCTCGATGAAGGCCAGAAGGGTCTTTTATAGCAGGTTGGGCTCGTTGTGGAACACTAGCACAATGTGTGAAGTGCCAGAATCACGTCCAATCCTCTAAAACTGCATGTCTTACATTCACAAAAAGGGATTTCCTCACTTATATTTGTATTCGAACAGAGAATAATATCCTACTTTCTTTGTGACTTCGGCTCGGTGAGTGGAAAAATTGGGTAAAAATAAAACATCATCACCACTGCCGTTTGGTGTAGTACCCCCCTATTGTAGTGTTACTGCTACCCTTCGCCTTCAATTTTGTTTGCCTTGAATCCCGTGGCCCTGAAATTGATGCCGGGGTGCCGGGTGCTACACTTTTTTTAGGAAACACGTAATACATATTTACACATTTTTCTCTAGAATTGCATTCAATGCAAAAAAGTTGACTTTCTTCCAGTACATTAAAAGGAAGTGATGAATGAACCTCAAAAAAGATAGAGCCAACCGTAATAATAATAACGATAATGATTTTCCTCGTTCTTGTAGCAAGTAGATATAATGTAGCACATACTCACATATCTACAGCCGCATAAA
Source organism: Callyntrura sp. NNG-2020 (assembly GCA_027744055.1). NCBI lineage: Eukaryota > Metazoa > Arthropoda > Collembola > Entomobryomorpha > Paronellidae > Callyntrura > Callyntrura sp. NNG-2020. The sequence continues at coordinate 20,443 of JAHZNE010001316.1, read as the reverse complement.
AAGGGGAAAAGAGGTGCATACGTTTTTAAGAGATAAAACTGGTGCTCTGCATATTTATACTGAAGTCCAGACATCGTTTAGTGGTACTAGTATGTATAAAAAGCTGTAACTTGTCGTTGTAACTTGTGCTAAAGAAAATTTCATTTTTCCTATCGGGTTTGCATCTTTACTGTCGTCTTTCCTTCCCAGCGCGGTTAACTCAGTAGAGGTAATATCGGCTGTGTGCAGGCAGACAGGAAAGATAGAATTTTTTGCACGTTTTCTTCCTTTTTCTATTTTTCTTTTCCGTTCTTTTTCTTGGCACAATGTACAAGGTGACCCTGATGACCTGATCCCTGAATAGGCAGATATATCTACGTTGGAGGGCTTCTGGTGTGCCAGGGCAAATATGGAAAGTGTAATGCGTGATAAATGTACCGTTGGTGCAGTACCAAAAGAGAAACCATTCAATGCTGCAACGACGTACAACAATCCTTGTCCTGTCATCTACGATTACTAAAACAGAATTTGACCCATGGCGTCTTTCGATCGGGATATACACAAAAACCTGAAACCGTATTGAATCACAAAAGATGGTGGTCCATTTACGGCTACTGGTAATGGGGCATTGTTGTCCTTTTCCACGGAAAACACTAAGTATGAGTTCATAGGAATATGGTGTAATGTTACACAAACCATCAAAGTCATCATCATAATGTGTTTTTCTGGAAACCAGCAGTTTCGTACAAAAGACAAGAGTAAAACGTATTCTTTCTGTTTTTTCACATCTGCTACTTTGGCAAGGGGCAAGGAAATCGTAACAGCTATATAGATACTTGTCGTAAGAATATATTTCCTTTGAAGGGCAACTTACTCCAACTCGTGTAGCCATTGTTGAAGGTGACAAGGAAAAATACTGTTCCGCAAAACAGTGCAGATATTTTAATGGAAAACTTAGCAAACAATTTATTCCTCGGCATGCATCGTATAACACACTCAACGGCGCTTCGTAAAAGAGAATCTCACTTGGCAGACTTGTACCTGTGATGTGATCTTACAACTGTGTACAACACCAACTTGACACTTATAGGGCCACAGAAAAAGAGAAAAGTTGCAAATTCATGACAGTCTAGGTCCTAACGAAGGGGCACGCTATACAGCAAAAGAACGTGAGTTGTCTGCAACCTGCAATAAATCTTGATCGTACAGCAGAAAATTTTATCCAATTTTAGGGGGAAAAACTTTGAAAAAGCTCTTCCCGAATCTCGTTACGTTTTCTGGAAAGATCTTCCACCGTGAAAACAACTTTTTGAGTAACGGTTCCGAATCAACGAGGAGCAATCTCTAAACAGGCATATTTTTTGCGAAAGGAAGAAAAACGGGCATCAACACATGTGTGTAGGCGTGTCAGTGAATACATTAAATTTTCCATTTGATTTGAGAGAGAAGTAAAGATGAGAGCTCTGATAGTTGCTGAAAGCTAATGCCTATGTAACGGTCCCTTAAAGCATCTTCCTGTCATTCCAAATGACTAACAACCTATAACAAGGAGGCGGTGTGGTAATATTACAGTTTTCAAACTCACTGCTAAGTAGTCATTCTTAAATAATTCGTGGGAGATGGTTAATGCTTTCTTCTGAATCAATATAGAGAAATATAAAATAAAATATATGGAATACGTGACATATTATGGGATTTCCAAGAGAGAATTCACCAACGTAAATGCACGTTGGTGTTGTCTGTAGACTACTCGTGATGTCTGCGGTTTTATACCCAGGAGTTTTTCATGGTACCCATTTTTCTGACGTGATCAAGTGGATAGGACGTAGACGCACGTACCCTTAGTCATCATGAGAAAAGTAAAGTAAACATCCCAACTTTCTCTATTTCCAAAGTGAAAGGAGATTATGTCGGTGCTTACGTTCTTTTTTTACTACAATCGTTCCTATTATTATAGTTTTTTTGTGTAAAATTTGGAAATACAGAACGAAATCCCAGAGCATTTTACCTTACTTTTAGTTGTTATACAGAATTTAATCCCACACGCCATTCACTCTCGTAGGAAGAACGACCAGGTAGTTAAGTTTCATCTCGTGGGAAAATTGTAGTAGCAACTCGTGTGCGCCAATCAAATTCAATACTCCTAGTGTAGTTTACCTTGTAGGAAAACTTATCAAAATCCGATTACAGTTTGTGCGCACGACATCAATTTTTAGTAATAAAAAAAGCGTCAAAGGAGGCAGAAAGAAGAGATTCCAGTATCGAAACCGAATTGGGGCATGCTGACAACAACTATATATATACCCTGCCGCATTTGCATTCCTTTACGTTTTCTCTTCTTCTCACAATACACTCAGATACATGAAGGAAAAGGGGCATTTATTATGTGAAACTCAAAACGAAAAATTGAATTGTTGAATGCTTTCATAGCAGATCATATTGTAGTTTATTTGATTGGGAGAAGTGTATAGCAATAGTGGATGGATGATATGGGGCTTCTTTTTTATTTGGCCTTGATTTTCCTCCAGGATACAGCACTTTATCATTACGGTAGTACGAGCCTGAAAATACGGGAAGAAATGGGGAAAGCCTTTCATAAACACTGGAGATCCAGTGAAGTGAAAGAGAAGGTGTATGGCTTCCAGGAGATACGACGTAGTAATATTTTTATTTACGGGAGTGAGACAAAAAAACGCCATGTCCTCGGCATGTCACTCAATTTTTGTAATTGAACAGGCAAATAGGCATGCTACAGATCTAACCTACTCTTTTTACTAAAAGAAGCATTATTGAGTTAGATCGGTTCCACTCTTCTCATGATTACCAATATTGACTATGGTATTAAAACACAAAGTTGGATACATTTTATATGACGGATGACTGGCGATGAAACGAATGTACAAAGTATAACATTTTTTATATTTTTCTCTATAAATATTGGCATTGATCTTTGAATTTATCGTATTTATGTATGATTAAGGTGCTCCCCTTTTTACGTTTCTGTCAGTGAAAGCAGCATATTTATAAAGATAGAAGGGAGTCTCGTGCTTCCTTGAGCACTATCATTTTTATATGAACCTACATCCTTTCTGTCATGTTGCGTTGAATTACCATAACTGTCAGTTTCAATAATGCCTACTTTAATTTGGGACCACAAAATTTGTTCGACCTTCGGATTTTTTATGCACACATCCACTTCCCCGAATTCTCCTTTTCAGTGCCCTGTAGATATGTATAGAGAGAAAAACTTGCATCAAGGCTAATAAGTTTTTTAGGATTCCCTACATAACCCACAAGACTGGCTCGATTGGGATAGACAAGGTTATGTGAAGCAGAAGAGGCAACAATTTTAGTATACGGTTGAATGTTTAAAATATTACTGGAAAATGGAGTGGCTGGTGGTGGATTCTAGTTAATAGAAAGCTTGATATCTAGGGAAGCTTGATTACCTCTTTTCTTCCCTGAATTCATTAACTTTCTTATTTCTCATATACACTTTTTGCAATCAGTGTGCAGTTTTATATATAAAAAACAATCTGTTATAAAACTGACATGTTTCTTATGAGGTAAAAGGTTCTGAATTTACTAAACGAACACAAAGACGCATTCATATTTTTTCCGGTTCATGGACAGGATTTCATCTTTCACCGCTGTCGTCGTACTCGGATTATACTGGATTTTCTACTGATATTCACGCGTCAATTCATTATTCCAGTGGTGGTGTTTTTGCCATGTCATCACTCTTGTGTGTTATTTGTCTTTCTTGGCCTTGATGTCGCTTGATGTGTGAAGGAAACTAAGACGTGGAAATGTTAATTAAATGATAGCATTCGTTTCTTCGCTGAAGTAAACGATTTTCACAAAGGGAGACTCATCATTTTCCTAATTGTGGTTTTTTAGTGAGAAGCAGAAGTGTGTACCTACCTGTGTCATAATTTGATGTAAAAAAGTCCATTAGTGCGTGCGAAGACGTTAGTAATAGTAATAAGAAAAGCTAACAAAACCCCGTCTGCATGTGACTTTGACATTGCAACTAACAATTTGCACGTTTTTACATTCCACCACCTGATTGGATTGAAGTATGTATAAAGCAATGAAATTTCATTTACTGTGAGTGTCGCATGATCTGCCGCGTGAGAAAGTGTCTTGCCTCATACATTTCCATGTGTGACTCTTTTTATTTTTTTGCATTTCTGTAATAAAATATGAGAATCCCAAGGGGAATGGTTGTGAGAACAACGTGACCGTCTTTATTTTACTCCGATTCCCTTACACACATGATATATCTCTATAATACATGCACCCGTGAATATATAGGCTTGTGAACTGTGCCTCCTCTACAATATTTATCTTCGTAATACAAAAATAACATTTTTATAGCTCCATATTGTCTCTCTTTCTGAATTATAGAACAACAAAGCTCTTTGCCGCAGCTGGTCTCCGCACTTCTCAGGTGGATGGAGATGCCAACCGTCTTTGGGATCAAAAGTTGGAGGAAGAGCTTAAAACTATTGCCAGTCCAAAACTTGCCATTCCTAAGGCAGATGGGAATATCAGAGGTATATTATTATTATATTCATATGACGTTTTTATTAGTATGCTCCAGTTACATAAGAAAGACGGCGGAAAAACAAACAAGGTTGATAGAAAGAGAAAGAGAGAGAGAGAGAGAAAGAGAAAAGGAAGAAGCGAAAGCTATTATTTTCGATTTGTATTTTTGCCGCGCTGAAACTTTTTCTTCTTGTTATCTTGTTTTGGTCGTTCGACAATGTTTCAGACGACAACTAACAAGCAATGACAATCCTATAACAAGAATAAAAATTGAAATGGAATAGTGTAGTAGTATTGGCTTTTGGCTTTGTTACTTTTCCCCTTCTGTGCACTCACTCCCATATAATGATATGCACTGACCTTGAATAAACTAATGAAAATTTATAAGTATGTGTGTACGTACTACGTACCCCGTAGAGTTATGTGCCGTTCGGATATATCAATACATCGAATATGATATTTACATTTTCATACACTTGCGTTTTGCGTATATGTACGTATTATGTGTGATACGTAAGCGCTGTGTTATTGATTGCTCTTAGACAAAGAGACCAATTTTCTACTAACGTTTTGTTGACTTTTCTTCCATTTTGTTTGTTTCTTTTGGGTTATAACCTTGTTAGAAGCCGAATCGGTTCGCTTATTCACTTGCAAAAAGCTCCGGTACATTTGGGATGACCAATACGGTAGATTCACGAAACTTCAAGGTTTCGACATCGCCAATACCAACACTCTCCATCAAAGCAAAGGACTATCCCTCTTCCAGCAGTGTCAAAGGTAAGTTACCTGTTTTAGAATTTATAGCTATTATTTGCATTAGAAAGGCAGCGGCAGCGTATGCCTATTTACTTATGATAATTCATAACCAACGGAGTCCATGACTGACTGAAATGGATAAAATGGATGTATAATGCTACTTTGATGTGATGTAAGGGTAATTTATAATAACAAGATGTTGAGGTAGTCTTAAGCCAACATTCGCAATTTGTTAAAAGCTGAATTATTATTTTCTTTGCCCTCACCATATTTGTTCTCCTGGATGTACATTTCCCTCTTTGAACTAGTATCCTGTATGTGGGTGGGGAAAATGAAATGAGATGGGGAACTTTCTCTTTAGGATTCAATTCAACTTCTTTGAGAGTATTTCGTTTTGATAGAATGTCAGTTCTACAACTCATCTCTCATTCTTTTTATTAGTTTTTTTTATAGAAAAAGTATGTAATGAAATTTTAGCCTTGAACGTTGAACTGAGAATACGGCTTCTTAACAGATTCCAGAATTAAAAATAAACTCCCACACAGCAACAAGTTTGATTTCGTTCAGCTACTCAACAAAGTTCGTTGAAGCAGATAAGATTCCTTTTTACGAAATAAGAAAAATTACGTAAAGTAGAAAATACTGTCTCTGGGAAAAAATAATAATGACGAAAAGTAAGGGTAAGATTTGTGAAAGCTGCCGTGTGTGCGTAGGCCCCAAACGAAAGTCACGTTTTTAAAGCATCTGCCTGTTTCAGAATAGTATACTAGAACTTTTTAGCATTGTCATAATACACTTATAGTGAGTAGGTAGGTACCTTTTCCTTGACTTTTTTGCGACTGGAAACCTTTGTTTGTATCGTAGTGCCCCGTAGTGTACATAAAGAGAAAAAATTATTTCGTAAAAAGCATCTAACTAGTCTTTCGGCATATCTGAGAGAATTGTATTAGCAAAAACACAGTTGTTGAAAATAAATGCTTTGTGTCACTGACGGTTAGAAAGGTAAAAGCACATAAGTCAGCAAGTAGCGAATTAAGTAGAAATGGAATTGCTGATTGTGATTGTTAGTTGGATAACAATGTGTACACCTATACGTATTGGCTCACGTATGAGGTAGCTGTCGGTTTTATAAAGAAAGTTTCCATTGAAAAGCAAAAAGCCACAAAATAAAATCCTGTTAAATTCCCTTTGAATAAAAAAATCCCATTTTGTCTGATCCATTACTTCAAACTATAAACAACTGTATAACTGCAACTTCAAAAGCAGAACCACCTCTCCCCAACAAAGAGAATATGTGGTACGGTAAAACTATGAGTTTCAACGAAAACCACAGTATCAGCTTAGAGGTATGAAATATGAGCCATCAAATATGAAATAATGTTACTCAGAGGGATTTTCTCCACGAAATACTAAATGTGTGCATAAAATATTTTGAGCGCACGGAGAAAGAACAATGAACAACTGAAAGTCAGAGAGAGAAACGTAGAAAGGCAAACATATTGCTGAAAAGTTTCAAGATCAAGGCTCTCAGTCCATCATCAGTTTATCGCTGGCAGTGAATTCACTTCACCAAATGGAATAGAAATGAATAAATATGCTTTAAAAGGATTTGAAAAAAATGACTCCCTGCCATAAGTCACCTCCCCTTCATATATTTGTCTTCGCTAATTCCTCATTTTTCTTTTCGTAGATAAAAGGTAGCTTTTGATATGCGGACAGCTTTGTTATTTATTTTTATATGCGCATTTGCAACATCTCCGGATTTCAGTTGATAAATCCTTTAAAAATAATAATGGAAAGTGTGTTTTTTATGGGGACGCTCTATTTCTATTTCCACAGGCGAATCATTTACGGCAACAACGAAATCAAAGTGGAAGTACAAAGCATCCTTCGGATCCTATTTCTGGAAGTCCTCAACCCATTCTACGTGTTTCAAATTTTCTCTATCACCCTTTGGCTTACTGACGGCTATATTTACTTTGCAATAGCAATCATAATTATGTCTATTGCTGGCATTGCGTCAACAATTGTGCAGACTCGAAAGGTAAGGGATGAAAATAGAAAAATAGTGTGTAGCAATAAAATGTTTCGTTTAAACGGCTTGGCCTGGCGTGTCACGTTGAAGGCATCTTGATCACGCTTCGTGATTGTAACATAATACCCGTTTTTATTGCAAGTAGTACAGATTACGTAGTATCAGTGTAATTTGTATTTGAAAAGTTTGCTGTGTTTTAAAGTTTTCCCTTGCAAGACTAAAATAGTTTGTTATTTGAGAGATGCGCCTAATTGTTTTAGCCTTATTTTCTTGCTAGTGGAAATGAGACAAGAATTTTTATGTTTTTCGTCGAATTGAATTTCTGGTACTACTGGTTTTATGCTGTGCTTTCTTTCGTTTAACAGAACGAAGCCAAACTACAAGAGACAGTGCAGTCCTCGGACATTATCAAAGTGTGTCGAGTTGACGGTAATCATGAGGACATTCCTACTGAACATCTCGTGCCAGGAGATGTAATTGTGATTCCAGCTCATGGATATACACTCCACTGTGATGCGGTTCTCCTCTCAGGAAATTGTATTGTGAATGAGAGTATGCTTACAGGTAATAACAGTAGTCATGATAGTAATAATAATTTTAGTAATATATGGAAGTCTTGACGTACCACACGTCCGTAATATGTGGCGTTCCGAGAAACAAACAGAATAAGGAAACGAAACCCCGCTTTTACTTCCTCCCAGGAAGTGTGGCCATTTTGGCACTTTCGCTGGATTTCATTAGGAATGCTACTTGCCTACGTGTTTGATGAAGCCAATCCAATGCAGTAATGACTCATATGGGCATATGAAATTGTGGTCGGCCAGATTGGCTATTGACAAACTTTCCCACTGCAGCGTTTATGCAAGATTGACTACCGTATTTTGCCCTACAAAAGTGGCAATCGTAAAAAACGTTGCTTTAAATATGGCAACTATGAACTGATGAACTGATAGCATTTTTTATCTTCTAAACAACGTTATTTTTGTGTCAATTTGTCGGGATGCTTGTTAATTGCCATTCTGTCCTGACTATAGAACATACAAAATATATAGACTTGCAGTTTACAATGCACTGTCTTGTAAATAAAAAAGGAGGAATGTATGGAGCCAGCATTCTCAGAACGCAACGCAATAATCTGATGGGCCTGTATGCCATGTTACTCTTACCTAGTTGCATTGTATTTTCAAACGAAGAAGTGATGAATTGAGACCATGGGAGTAGAATATATAGCATTTTTTGCCAAAAATTTATGTAGCATGATGAGAAGAGAGGTCATACTGCCGCATGCTATGCATTTTTGTAACATATATATTCTTGGAAATGTCGGTAAGGTACTTTATTGTATTTAAGTACCCTATGTGCGTAACACGTTGTGATTTTTCGTACCTCGTATATATATGGAACGGGCGGTTGACGATTTTTTATTACGAAAGCATCAAACTAGCTAATATGTGTGGGTGTCCCTCGACGTTGGGTTCGCAATCAGATCAGGTTTCCTTTTTATGAAAGGGAAATTGGAGTGTGTATGTATGTTTGTATATATGGACCAAGAGAGCATGAAGAGAACACGTTTCACTCATCGTGCCATGGCCATTTATCGCTTGGTAAAGGTAATATGAACCCCTTTTGTTTCCAAAATTAAGTTTCTACGATCATGAAATTTTGATGATGCTGGGAATAGTCTCGTGATAATATTTCATAGAATTGGCCGGGGAGAGGTTTGCTTGCCAAAGTGTATTATTTAGGTTTATAAATCCTGCCCCAATCCTTCCTACATGAACTAGGTTTCATCTTTTAACACATTTTCCGACATGTAAATAGAGGGAAGAAGCTTAAACTAATCTGAATCGAACGTTTACATACAGTTGTTCCATATCCGTACTTTATCTCACGTTAAGAAGATTTATTGAAAGGGAAATTAATACTAACATTTATACAAACGCTGAACAGAAAGAAAAATAATTCAATAGTTACCGGTTGTTCTGCTCCTTGAAACATCACATTGTAACCGGGATCAAACGCACGAGTGATGTGTGTGTGATTTAGGTTTGCTTTAAAATTCAAGGTACTTTTTTCGACGGAACGAACATGTAACTTACAGAAACAGGAGTAGCAGTGTTTTTGGTATGTGTTGCACAAAATATCCACTGCACAAACAAATAAAGCTTTCATAACGTACTCACGGTGTCCATTTCGGCATCAAATTCCGTTATGGACCACTGCTTGGCAAGAAAGCTAGGTAAACAGATGAGAAAACCGAGACAAGCACATATGCTATAGTCCCAAGCTGTATGCTGGCTGACAAAGAAATGACTTGAGTCAGATAACAGTGAAATGCAGTCGAAAGAAAATAGAGACTCGGATTAATTATGAGGCAAGCATTATGAATCAGTAATAAGAAAACATAAAAGGGAGACATTTATGTGTAGTCCAAAGGAACAACGGTGGGAGAGGTGATTTTTATGATGCTATGTTTACTTGTTTTCGGATATATGATCATTCATTAAATATTATTACTAACTCGTTATTAGTTAGGCCACACCATGTATTTTCCCCACGTGGCTTTATTTATTAAGTGCCGAGATGCCGAAAATAATATTCTGTTGCTTCAGCACATTGCTACATACAGGAAGATTGGTTAACAGTGGCGTATTAAATACAAGCAAACATTCCGCCAGAATGCAGAATTAGATTTTATAGGTATTTATCCCGCAAAGTTAATCAAAGTTGATATTTCGGTTGCTCAACCTCCACTATCCCCACCACAAACATAATTCTTGTCAGCCAGCGTTTCTTGCTTCTCTTTGGTATTTTGAAGAAGAGATGCCCAAATAGAAACTCTACATGCAGCCTCTCTTCAGACACCTACTCACATTGACCTTTTAGTACGTACTGGTGGATTTCAATTACAAAATGAGTGAATGTACCAACAAAACTCACCAGAGAATTAGACATGTGGATGCTGCTAATTTTTATAGTATTTACAAGAATACCTACGCAAACGTGTTTGTATGTTGTATATTTATTTAGTACATACATAATATATTTACAAAAAAATAACATTTTTATAGCATATCTGGTCTTGTTTCAGCGTGTGGCGCACACATGCTCATACCGCCGTTTGATTCCTATCATTTGTGAAGTATGTTCCTCTGTAATCCTTGTGGGGTTTTAGTAGGCAGAAGGGAAGCCTTTAATTCCGTTAGCTTAAGCATCCCAACGTCTTCATGTACACAAAACTCACGCGCAAATCCTTGCTTGCGTCAAGGCTAAACCACAACTATTGCTCTTGTGTTTACAGTACTTGATTTGGATGAATGTGTAAACTTATTTCCTTTTTAACCTCCGTCCTTCCTCACTCCAAAATTATGTGGTTTTGCTTCCACTGTGCTAGATTAATTCAGTGATAGTGGGGTCTAGTTGATATCATTTTGTATCATTTACAACGCAGAGGCAAAACCAGTTCACAACGAGAAGTGTGTAATGCCGTTTGCTTTCTTTGCCGCATCCTAAATGAGTTTTTGGCTTTTCAGGTAGAAAACCCAATTAATTACCGCTTGATTTCCTCTTATAGCAAAACTCAATTACAAGATGATCATCTATAAATTTTCGCCACACACATTTGACATTCTGTAGTCGTTTCTACATTGTAGTCGATTGTAATCCAATGTACGTCCCATTCCAAGAGCGTGATACATGACTTACTCAGAAATAATGTTATTTTCACTTCCATTATATGATTCGCTTCGAACGCGAAGGTTACGCAGTTATGATGTTTTGTATGTGGGTGCTGTTTTCCGACGCTCTGCTGGTAAATGCCAGCACACCCGAGAAAGACCAATAATAACCATCTTGATACTGAAGCTGTTTCCGGTTAATTATTTTCTACTAAAAATATAACTCCCTGGCGGAAGAATATGTTATAGAAAGTCAGCGACATAACTTTTGCTTTGAAAACAAATCTATATTGGCACCGAGAAAGTTATTATTATGATGGTGGCGATGATATTATGATGGCTTCCTCCGAGTTGAAATTCGTTCTTGCCCGAGTTGGCATTGGCATGATGATGATGTGTATTTATGCAGTCCATATTCCGCATTTGCAAGTCTATGTTGTGCTCACTCCAACAAAATACGTAGTTGTCGTATCCTTAACGTGATTATAACTGCATACTATTATTATTATTAATATTAATATATAAACCATTATGCTTTTTTTCTGCAGGCGAGTCTGTCCCGGTGACAAAAACCCCATTGCCGAACAGAAATGATATTTGCTACAACGTTAAGGAGCATGCAAGGCACACTCTTTTCTGTGGAACACACATAATACAAACTCGGTATTATGGACATGAGCCAGTCCTCGCCGTTGTTCTCCGTTCGGGTAAGTGCATATTTAACATTACAAACAGCGGTGAGTACACCGATAATTTTGATGGTGATAAAAACTGTTTTTTGTACTGGTAATATACCATTAAATGGCGAGAAAACGCGTTCACCTACTTTGAAAGATAAGGAAAAGATGTAGTGTTATGAGCATTTATAGCTAGCTAATTTGACTTGGAGGCTACAACCGTGAAATCCCATTAGCGACATTCATCTTGTATTGCCAACTCTGACCGGCCATGTGCCAATCTGCAGTCAGCTCATTACTATTCTCGGAGGCGCACTTCTTCCAACTACAGCTTCCGATTAGGACTGCATTTATGCATGTAGGCACGAGAAAAATTGAAATTAGGACAAAAAATGAACGTTCGTTCTCTATGCGCGTTATTGTTACAACAATTTTATTTAACGAGTTTAGACGGCTCATTGAAAATCGATGACGATTCCCTGCGCCCAACAGAAACTGTTAAAAACTAGATACAAATATGTCCTGTTTACAACTTTGTTAGATATGCTTTTCATTCCAGCGTCGAACCATGGAGTCTTGACAAAGTGTCCATGATAAACATTGGTATTTAGAACAGCTGCTGCTGGAATTTGAACCAGAAATAACCAGCAAGGCTACTCCAGTCCGGAGGGAATGGACAAATATAAAAAATAAATCGTCAGAGAGTGAACGTTTTGGTACGATTACGTACTACTGGTGAAAGTCGAGTTGAAACGAACCATTCTTGCTCAAGGGATATACTTAATGCAGTTTATATACACAAGAAACATGTATGAAACTCAAAGAATGTTAAAATAGTTAAGCTAGCCAGTTACAAGGAATGTACATTACAGCCGTCATGTGTGCCAGCACGACGCACATTGCACGACTGGGTTCCTTACACGTATTCCATCTTCTCAATATTGATTAAATTGATTAAGCAATTTTGGTGTTTGTTTACGAAACGTATTACATATCCTATTCAGAGCGCTTATTAGGGCTATTATAGCGGGAAAACATAGCAGTTGCTGCAGTTAGTACCTACACCGTTTAACGTTGTTTTACAATTCGATTAAAGGACGCAGTACAGTTTGGCCAGGAAGAAAACTTGTTAAATGCGTGTATTTAAAAGCCCCCCTGGGAACAGGTCTATTTATGACCTACTTTCCACTTCATCACGCTCCTGTTCTTTCCCTGGCAGCTACTGAAACATGCACGCCTTCACTGTCTTCCTGTCTGCTACCTCAAAACTCAAAAGGAACAAAACTATTGCATTATTTTCCTATCGTGTAAAAATCGCATTGTTGTATCCGTTTCTTAAAAAAGTCTACCATAGTTCGTTTATTTTTAACGGTATTCGGAGGAGTACACTGAATGAGTTTATCATGTTCCTATATTTTTTACGGAAGGACGTGGTGAAGGCGTATATATAGACATGCCATGTTTCTGGTAGCCCCATTCTTTCCATTCTCGGAAGTGAAAAAACTGGAGTATTATACTGCCATGCCACAATACTTACAAAATGCCTGATCATGTGAAATGGAGAAAGAACACGGAAGCCATAAAATGAAGACGGCGAGGGCAAGAACAAAACAACTTCTAATGATCCTTTCGATTTGGGCGTTGTATATATTTTTGGGGTGCAATACTTTATCTCTTGCCTTCGTCTGTGCCCCATTTCGCCACAAACACGCTATGATTGAAGTTTTTTGATGATTTTTTTTCTGCTTTTAGGATTCCTCACGGCAAAAGGGTCTCTCGTCAGATCGATCATGTACCCACCACCAGTGGACTACAGGTTTGAACGGGACTCGTACAAATTTGTTGCTGTTTTGGCCCTTATTGCTGTTTGTGGGTTTGCGTACAGTGTCTATCTTAAGGTATGTTTTGTATGAGATAAAAGCCTTTTTTTGAGTTGATGTTGATGCCCCTTTTAACAAAAACTCATTTCCCCCACACTTTTGTTCCTTGTTTTGCCCCGTTAATTCTCTCTTTTGAAAACGAGAAACAAAAAATGAAGAAAAATGAGTTCGGATTGCTGCTGTGGGTGTTTTCTTTGCAATTCCTAAAGGAAATAGAGTTTATTCAACTTTTGATAAGCTTTTAATACAAAATGCACCTTTTTAGCATCATTTCCGAGAAAGATGTTTCTTCCTATTTTCCTATTCCACCCAAAATCCGCAGATATCCTATGCGCTCAAACAATGTAAATAGAGTAGTCGTTTGATGAAACTACATTGGTACTTGCAGGTGCTTCATGGAGTTCCATTGCGTAGCATCATCATTGACTCGAGAAACATACCCCGATTACACGACGACTTGTATTGTAACCCTGTCAGACTTTATATTCTCAGCTTTTTCTGCTTCTCTTTCAAACGCGTTCTCTTTAATACTGCAAATAAGGAAAAGGATTCCTTCGAAATGAATTATTAAGGTGCAGTGAGTTTAACGTCTTTCTCCCAAATGTATACAGAGCTAAAGAAAGGACGTACTTTGAATGCAATCTTTATGAACTGCCTTCAAGTTGGATGTGGCCCTTATTTTATTAGCTTTCTCTGTATAAACACTGCCCATGTCCGTTCATTCTATAATTTATTTGCGTAGCTTTGACTTTCGTTTTAAAAGGTTCCTTTCTCCCGTTTCGTCAAAAGAACAATGAAAGCACTACTATTACACTATTGCAAGTGCCATCATGTAAGCTAATAATAGTTATTTACTACGGTAGTTGTAAAATGCAAGGACCCGATAAATATAAATAGATGGACTACTACGTTGTGGAGAAAATTGGGGTGATAAAAGCGTGTTGTATTCTTCAAATTTAGAACAGAGATATGAAAGTAAGTGAACTCGTTTACAGGATAGCTACAAAAGTAAAGGAGAAGCTGTCCCACAAATTTAATGACATGGAAAATGTTAGCCAGTCCTGGTCAGACTTTATATATACATTACACAGCATTTCCTGTAAAAATGGAAGTATTTTTTCCTCGGGGGTAATCTCCGTGTGGCGGTTCCATTTTTAAATGTGGCACTTTGCATTGTCTTTGTCTAACGTGGAAACGCGATAAAAAGTAAAAGTGAGGAAATCACATTGCTTCATCGTGTTTTTGCCGCAGTAGAGATGCAATTTATGTTTCGTGCAAGGCACGTTTGTGGAGCAGGAAGATCTATATGTAGATTGCACATTCTCTGTTTTTGTACACGAATGGGTGTACGTATGCTACAGCTTGTTCGGGGCCAAGAATGGTACAGCATTACAAAATGAAATTAAGTAACGTTCCCCTTCCTGGAGGAACTATTTATCATTTTCAAATATAATACAGAGCGAATTAGTGAAACAGCACGGGGAAAGCAAACGAGCAAGTATTTTGGCAATCAAGTATAACGACCCCTGCTTAATTTCCTTCTCCCATCAGGAACTGGTGTTTTTGCGACGGGAAATGCACAGACTAACGAGATCAAACCAAATAAAAGTCGTGTAGCAAAGAATCTAATGTATTAAATAGGTACACACGTCTTTTCCATACTTTCTCGCTGAAATCCAAACATTTTTTTCTTTCCCGTTGTATCAATTCAATTCTCTTGAGGAGTATGTATATATACGCCGAAAAATACTGGGGTCGCTGGAGTTTCCTCACAATGGGCATTCAACAAGATAAAGCTTGCTTTGGAAACTACGTTTCTCCAGCCTCACTGAAAATCTTGCGCCTGGTCACGAAGTTTACTCCGTCTAACCCGAAGCACCGTGTACTTGCATTTTAAAAGGTCATATATTTCAGACATGTCAGACTCCAGGCAAAAGAGTAATTCATAACTATACTTAGAAATTCTCAATCGAAGTACCTTAAAATCGCATACATCAACGAAAAACTCACAAGTGTGTTTTGTTTGCGGGGCCAGAGTAAAGTGATCTTAGGTAAGAGAAGCTCGCGGCGGCGAATCTTGTTTTTTTATAAATCCCGTAATGTGCAACAACAACGACTATTTAAATCCCTTACAACGCAATATAAAATCATATACACTTATAATGTGTTCACGATAACCAGAAAATACAATTTTCTACAATGGCTACATCTTGAGCAATCTCAAACTTGGAAATATTATGCAGGACGTGCTGTAAAATTATTACGAAAGCTTTATGTAACACTCCAGAATGTAGTTTCACTTTCACCCAGAAAATGAACGAAACAGGGTATGTGATTTTGATGTAGAGAAACATTCCATTTCTCAGAACAGCATTACATCAACCTGAAAAATAACTACAGAGAATTGAGCTTAAAGAATGTATCTAGTGCAGCTCCCAAAAAGAGATTTCGTTCCCACAAAACGAGGAGAGTATTCTAAATAAAGCGTTACATTTTTACTGCTTTGAGTACAACGACAAGAACCTTTTCCATTCGTTGGTAACATCACGCACCACTTACACAATGCAGTTATATGCTAGAAACACGAGTGAAACAATGTACCGGTTATTTCCCATTACTCTCTTGTCTGCAACTGCTGAATCAAAAAGTAATGAGTAGTGACCCTGACATCGTGCCTGGTATTCAATAAAGATTTGCCAGAATGATTACAATCATCAAAGGAAGTAGAGCAGAACATGTGAAGTGATTAACTTTTTGCTTTTCCAGCCTCAATTCATTCAATACTTTTTTAGCTCCATTATCCCCAGCTTGCTCATAGTATTAAAGGAACACATACTACGGTTGTAACGAGACCATACAGAGTATCTTTTATGACGCATCGAAAAGGAATAGTGTCCTTTATCATGTTTGGTAGTTCGTTAAAAATATCGGAGCATGAATAAGAACGGACATAAAAGATGTCTGTTAAGTCGTCAAAAAAGACGCGATTCTCCACATCTCCCGTTCCATCGTAGTATTATTTGAATGATACGCCCCACTTTTTTAAAATTATAATAAAATTTGTAATCCTAAAATCAAATGAGTTTCATTCATTTCCCCTGCTGCTGCAACGATGTCACGCTGTCCATAATAAAAGACCAAGCACTCTGCTTGCTTGGGAGAAACTGCTAGATTATTAAAATGAATCTAGTTCAATCAATAGCTTGTCAAATGTAGTAATGTTTTTATTTGAAAATCTGTTCTGCTCCATTTGACGAGGGGAAAACGCTGATATGTATGTCACGTTACGTTCGCCTGCTGGTACGTCACTCACGTCCCTTTATTCGTGAGGCAGCATAAAAAAATCGTCATCTTGTTGTATAAGAAAATGGGGCAAATATATGGTACACCCAGACAGCTTTCACCTAACCATCCCAACGCGTACCAAACAATATGTAGGTAATGTTGCCATTATGTTTTGTTCGTAAGTGAATTTTAGTGTGCTCTAGCATTTCCATGTGAAATTCGATTTTTGCTGTCTCTCTCTCTCTCTCTATTTTCCGTAAACGAGCACAGCTCTGAATATCCGACAATTCATAACCGTCAAACAGAGGATACCGTCTATTGTCAGAGATGAATGATGTTCTGTTCTTATCAAAAGCTTCCTATTTTGCATCCATCTTTTCTGTGGAAAGTAGATGATCAGGCACCCAAACGTCGCAAAGACAAGGAAAGTTTTGACACCATCAGCAGCTCTAGTAATAATGGTAATACGAATAAGGTTATTTTATGGAACATTTATACGTAGGTACGCATTATCTTGAAAGTCATCAACCTACTTCAGCTGCAACACATTATTTCCTTCATCTCTCCACATTTCCTTTCCGTCTTTGTCGACGTACCTAAATGCACCATCACCATCGAAAGTTTCAAATGTGGAACGGAAACGAAATATATGCATACGTAGGAATTATCTCTTTCCATGATTGTAGGTAGATACATATATTTATGTTATAGCACCAGCGAAAGTAGTAGCCACAGGCAAACACTGTTCATCTTTTACTACTTTCCCACACTACAACTGCTGGCGTTGGTAAATAGAAAGAGAGCATCTATCATGGATTTATTGTTGCTCGTGCTCAGTCATCGTAAACGTTTCCTGCTGTAAGTACTTTGCACTCTAGAGGGAATATATAATACAAATAATATATATATTTCATTTCAGCCAGTGACGATAAGTTGGTGGAGTGGCACTTTCATGCATAATTTTTTGGCACGATTTCTCCCAGTCACCAGTAGTAGTTGGGTTGTATTTATTATAGTTTCAAGTGAGCATGTTTTGTTTTCAGGACATGCTCATTTTTATTCCGTTTATTCAAAACTACCACCACCAAACATATGATGAGAATTGTAGGTGACGGGGTACATAATAAAAATTGCGATTATGAAAGGCATACAAATGTTCCCGTAGTTCAGCCATTGGTATATGTACCGTCGTAGTACCCATATACCCGGGAGGCATCCCATTTCTCCCTTTTGTTTGTTAGTTTGTTAAATGAAACGTAAAGATACTTGACAAAGTGGGGAACTCTGAAGAATAGATAAAATGTGTAAAAAGGACTTGCTAAGCCGGGGAAACTATTTCTCAAAGTGACAGGGACAGAAAACATGGCCATAAGTAGTACGTATATAAGTGCGCATATACGTATTGTGCAATTCCACTTATATGCTGATATGCATATGTGTAGGCCGACAAAAAAGATAGGCTTGACTAAAGAAAATGTTTATATTTCCCCTTATTCTGACATACATGGGTATTTCTTTTAAACGGTAAAGTGAGCAAAATCTTGTAAAGCAAAGTCCACTCTTCTGTCCTTTTAAATTTTCATTGGTAACGACATAAAGGCGTTTTTACCCTTTCTTCTGCTTTTCAAAAGTACATTTGTTTGCAGAAAAGTTGGGAAGGCGAAGAGAAAATGCGCAATAGGCAAAAATAGAAGGAAATGAAGTGATTTGAATATACTAAAGTCAAAGTGTCTAAAATTTGTGTTTATACACTCTGTTAGTACATGCATATCTTAAGTATAGTGACGGGACCCAGGCAAACCATTTGAAACCAGGAAAAAGGGGGTGAACTATTCATACTCGTCCCATTTCTCTATCCCTCACAGATTCACGTGAGTAGATTAGATTTTATCCAAATGTACGTTTTTCGTTCAAAACTGCTGACGTTAAGCGGAAACTAAAGAAATTGCATTATCGCATTTTGATTCAAAGTTTTTCACAGCACATGTTGTGTCTGTTCTTATGACTTTATTTTGTACAAGAAATTGTAAAAAGTGAAAGTCATTTTTCACTTTCTCACGGAAAACTCAATAAAGAATGTCCGGAACAGGGCTTCGGGAAGCACAATAATATTATTATCTGTTCCGTGTAGAAAAATACTGTGAACTGAACACTCCCAGTAAAAACGAATACTTTGTCGAGTGGACATAAAAATGGCACATGACTATAAAATGGAGTGCTATCCCGCTTTTCCTTATGCTCTTGTTGCGAAAAGGTCATTAACCTTTTTTCTACCCTTCTGAAAATGTTCCATTAAAGAGGGGAATATGGAATATGTATATCACTTTATGTTTTCATATTTGCTATTTTTAAAATTGTTAACCTATAAACGCCCAACATTCAAGTTTTCTGTTGATAAAACAGCAAGTCAGTAGAGAGAGAGAGAGATAAGTGGACTATGGTGAAACTTCTTGTCAAATAATTCAATGTCTCTTTTCTAGCGTGAAAATCGTAAAGTAAGGTGGAGCTTATTTTTTAAAGCTTCATGTGAGATGAAATGGGAGCATGTCCTCCATTTCTCTCACTTTATTTCCTACTACGTACGACTGCTACTAACGATTCAGCGCTGAAAATAATCAAGGGGGATCTCATACGAGAATCATTAATTTAACTTTTACTTTTCTGCAGAAGAAATGCTAGATAAGATGAGTGGATCCTATGCATTTTCCTACGTTTATAATAAAATAAAGTGTATTTCGGTATAATAAGCATATCATCCTCTATATTCCATTCGATATTCCATCTATTAATGTAATAAGTGCTAAATATAGGGTTAGTATTAATTCTTTGCAATGACTTTCTCTCAGCTTTCTCCTGAGTGATGTTTTGTCATGTTGTCACTTTCGCTGTCCGCTGTTCGGCCAAATAAGTAGTACAAGATTCAGTTTACTTTCTATGCTTTCCTGACTCATAATTTGTCATTGTCATGTTCTTTGTTTTAGAGACTTGTGCTCGTTTACAACTCTATGTAATATGCTTTTTTGCTTGTTTGTCTGTTACAGACCGGAACGTTGACAGAGGAAGGGTTGGACATGTGGGGAATCGTACCTACCACAATCGGATCTGGGATGGGTTCAAATTATCAAGCGATTTATCCTTCCTTAGAAATATCTCCGGGATTCGTTCCTCCAGTTCGTAACGCTAACCATATCGCCCGTGGACCACTGCTCGTTGGAATGAGTGCATGCCACTCTTTGACACGGATTGATGAAGTCTTAGTCGGCGACCCGCTCGATCTCAAGGTAACTGCAAAGTCGTTTCTGATACGCAGCACGTCGTTATTTATTCCGTAGGGCTGTTCGTCTCAAGTCAGCAGGTATAAAATTAACGTTGATGACGCAGGTGATTGTGATAGGTAACGTTTCATAAGGGACGCACGTGATGGATTGGTAGATAGCAAAATTAAACTTATCTGTCGGTCAATTCTAACGAGCAGGAATTAGCTTACAGAAAGGCAAGCTGAAGTAAGCATATCTGCGATTTCGCATCATTTGTCAATATCCAGGCTGCCTTTCTGAAAAATTGATCAGCATGATTATTTAATGAAATCGATCTCGTATTCGC
>JAHZNE010001315.1:0-12081 GCA_027744055.1 Callyntrura sp. NNG-2020 | reverse complement strand
AGGGAGAGAGAGAAGGCAAGTGTATTAGCATGCCAATGAATTATAGGAGGTGGTAAAAGGCATAAACTAACTCGTTCTATCTTTCGCTACCTATTCAGGTGAAGGAGAGAGAAAAAGTTAAAAGTCCGCTTCTGTTCCAGTCTTGGTCGTATTTTTAAGTTTGCGGCAGGCTCCTCACAAAAATTTTTTAAGAGTTGATGACGAGTTTAACCTTTTAGCTTTTATATGCTTTCTTGAGTCTTGCACACAAATTTTGAGGGAGGGAGAAAATGCAAGGAAAAGTCTGGAAGTCTTTTTATCTGTTGTAAGTCAAGAGGGAAAGGAAAGTAATTTATTCTCACAAATAAATCATGGCTCTAGCCCACAAAAGACTTTCTCCGTTTTTAGTGTACTTTTTAGGATGTTTGTGTGAGCAAAATGGAGTAAGAACACGGTGTACTTTCTCACTAAGCTTAAAAATGAAACGGCAAATGAGTGAAAGGATTTTACAACAAGCTTGATAATAATAAGATATTTTTGATGGGAAACATAAATGGAGCAAGTAGGAAAGAGGAACGTCCAAAGTTACGTTTTTCACTGTCGTTCTCCCCGTGAAAAAAGAATAGCTTGAAAAAGTAACTGATAAGTTGCATCAAAAGCATATGACGTAAGGTTTACCGAATTTCCAGGTAAGAGGTATAAAATGAAGTGTTTTATGTGTAACACCTATCGTCTAAGTAGTTTCATCAAGCGCTGCTGACGCTTACAAATTTTAATCTTTGTGCATGACAGCTTTTCAATAGAGACTCCATGGAAAATGTAAGTGATGTCAAATCCAGGTAAGAAAAAGACGAGAAAAAATGGTATACAAGATAACGACTAATAACGAGACTTGACTGCCAATCTAAAATGACACCAACAACAAAAATATATGGAGTGTGTAACTGTAAAAAAGTCGTCATTTATTGCTTTTGACTTGTCATGAATTTTATTTTTTTTAAGAGATTTTTAGATGCCATAGTCGCGAATTGCTTTTCAACGTTGTTATAATATAGTAAAGAGATGGTTGCTGACGATGTCAAGTAATACCGATAAATAAAGTAATTTACAAGTTATATTTAAAACTTTGTACTTGTCCTGAAATTTTCCATCTGTGTATGTTTCTTAATCTTAGCTCGTCATCTTTGCCTTTTCCACCAAACATGAGATATGCAAACTTTGTTGAGAACTCTAACCTTTTTCCTATATCTTATATCATGTGTACTGATGAACGTCATCATATTCAATATATTTATAAGATATTAGTTGCAAAATCAATACCAATGGTTTCACTGACTAAAATGACTGAAATTCATAAATGTTGTGCTCAATAGCTGTTTGAAGTGAAAAGTTCAATCGATGTAAGAAATATGTANTTCACTGACTAAAATGACTGAAATTCATAAATGTTGTGCTCAATAGCTGTTTGAAGTGAAAAGTTCAATCGATGTAAGAAATATGTAACTAGTTGTAAGAGCCAGCAGGTGTTCTCGCAGCAGGCCGACTTGGTGACTGTTCCCGTTCGCAACAACAGCATTGCAACTTTCATTTTCTACAACTTTTATTCCTTCGAGTAAACGCTTTAATTAATTTTTTAGCATTTACTGTCAGGTATGTAGAGCCTTGAAGCAAAAAAGAAGCGAAATTGTATTACAATACAAACATGACATGCTCCACGTTTATTAATCCTTCTTATTTTCTATGTTGTAGGAGGCACGTAAGTAGTTAGTATAATAACCAGTTAGCCATTGTGAAATGTACTTCCATGTCTGATATATATTTGCACACACATTTTCCTCGAAACAAACCCAATTTGGCGATATTTCTCTAAATGATGGAGGAGCACGCTACGTCACTCCACTTTTCCGCTACACATGTCAATCAAACATAAGAAAGATGTGGCAAAGAAAGGTATACATTATTACAAAGCTTAATGCACTCCACCGTAAGCGCTTAAATAGATGAACTTCTCAGCAGGGGGAAAACGTATTGTTTACGAGACTAAAAGCTTATATGGTTATACGCACACAATTATTCCTTCTGTGTGTCCGCATACCATGCTGTTTTGGCGAAGATGGATTAGCGAAAAAAATGAGAAAATTGTGAATCCCATTTAGGCACGTATTGTAAAAATAATATTTCTGACAAATGAAGAAATGCCTACTTACAGACTACCTGACGTTAGATCAGTGTCTCGTCGAAATACGTTATTTACGGACAACTTAACTTGCCTCTGGGTGGCACACGGCATTATTCCAGAGAGGTGAAAGCACTCCACATATTTGAAAAGGAAAATATGAAATTGATTACAGGACTAAGACTTTTTGTATTCGCAAACACGAAAATCAATAATTGAATTCCCTTTCACATTGCAACCTGGTAGTTAATTTTTATCTGGGGGAAAGATTCAATTACTTGGTTAAGAAAGCGTTCTTTCAAATTCCCTAGTAAAACGGGAAAACATTTATGGAAATGCAGTCAATGAAATGAAAAATTGTTTAAGAATTTCAGATTTTGGAAGATTTTCCCCAGCCTTTTTTTTTAGGAAATTGTTTGATTTTTTGCAATGTTTACGTCTACCATTATATTTCAGCCTAGTATAAAAATATCGGGTGAAAGTTATGTTATGAATATATGTGGAGAAAGTCAAAATGTCACCGCATATTTACGTAGGCACTTCAGCTACCAAGGTAGGGTGACTAAGAAAAGGTAAAATTCAATTTCACACTACTTTTTCCAATTTGAATTTCAAAGTAGCTTTCTTCATGTTTTATTTTCATCTGAAATCCCTGCAGTAATAATGTCACCTTTCTTTGGGAAGAATCCACCAGGAAAAAAACTTTTCTTTCTTTCGTTGGCAACATCAACCGTTTTCTCTTGTGAATGCTGTGGGAGATGAATGCTACTTGAAATTGCATTTTTAGCAGGTGTGTTTTCTTTCCTGTGTCACAACTTTTCCCGTTTTTTTGTCCTCCCGTTGCCGTCAAGTTAAAATGATTTGTGGATGTGTATTTGAGTCTTTCTGAGCTCCACCAATTTTTCCATTTCTTCAGAAAAAATACAAGTAACATTCAGTTCATCGCCAAATTGACTATTTATCTCGGCAGCTGAATTCCGGGAAGAGAAAGATGATGGCATTTTAAATCTTTTAGAAAACCCTAATGAGTCTAGTTGTTGCGTAACCTCATTTTTTCCCTCCCTTTTCTCCTTTTTTGACTCGTCATCCCACATTCCGTTCTCTTGACTAACATGTCATAAAAATCTCCTATTTTGCATCTATATAGCCAATTTCCCTCTGAAATAGCCTTTTTGTGCTGCTGTCTTAAAAAATCATCAGTTTTTTTCTAATCATCACCCCCACCAACTATGAAGGAATTTGTCAATAAAAGTGGATACTCTAGAGAGAAAAAAGGAAAATTTCCCCTAAAACTTTTTTTCAGTCCACGCGCTCTTTCTCGCTTTCTCTACAAAATTATTAAAAGACTTCAATATTATTCCATTTTATTAGTCGGAGTATTAAAAATAAAGGAATACTTTCAGCGATTTTTTAGCCTTGCAATCTTTCCTCTTTTGTAGGCAGTCACTCCGGAAGATGATGAAGCTGTGGTTACTTTACCCACCGCAGAAGCTCCTTTTCTCCGAGATACAGGCATATCATCCTTTTTGATCAGTTTGGTTATTACCATTATTATTAGTATGCTGTAGTGAATAATCTTTCATCTTCATACAACCACTTTCTCTTGTCGATATAGGCGTGCTTTCCTTCTTGAAAAACCAATTATTCTCCTCCACTTTTTTTTACTACAACCGCATATTTTCACTCTTACTGGAATAATAATCACACACTAGGGCCTACAACTGTAAACATGCTGTTGCGGCAGATTCAGTGATTATCAGTTTTCTAAAAAAAAGCTTTTCAAATTTATTTTTCCTGAACGAATTTTTTTCATGCAGGGCAAGCCTGGCGTGTGTGTATACGGGTTTGATATTTTTTTTTCTCAATATTTTCTTTTTTGTAAAAATGCCACTAATGAATCTTTTTTCTGGCAACTCATCCTCTGTTGACTGACGACGAAAAAAATATCAGTTGGAGTGGGAGCAGGATACTCATAAAAGGAGCCACCATTCGAGTTAAAGGCATACTAATATCACTTTGAGTTGGCAAGATATGATACCAGGAAAAACTGCTTATCTAATTTTGCCATCAAAGAAAATTTTCCTTCCCTCTTCCAATCGATATTCCTTTAATAATGATATCACTACCTATTAGTACAAGAGTTTCGAGGGGAACGAGTAATAATAAAAAATGAATATGGAGCGCATATTCACAACCGCGTATTTTTAGCTTTGTTGCTGCACTTGTACTTATACTTTCTACTTTCCCTTCGCTTCTTGCATTAAACCATAAAAGCGTACCACATGGGAATGTTCCGTGTATCAGACTGATATTATCTTTGCATAAACAACATAAAAATTTAAGGTGCATGCTAGATTATACAGCCTTGTTTGTGTTGATGAATAGACAGAAATTTCTACGCATTTGTTTTCTGAAAGTCACATGCTTTCTTGTGATATGGGTTACGATTTCCCTGCATTATGCGTCTTTAACATTCAGCATTTTACATTTTTTATCGGAGAACCATGAACGTAGATACATGATTGTGGAAATGTATGTGCATAAAATTTGAAGCTGGGAAACCAAATATAAATCATCAAAACAAAATATTTTTTTCTCGGTGACTTTGTTTTATAATTTACTAGCCACAGAGCGCGTGGCTGGAGAGTAAACTGCAACGAAAAGCAGAAATGTGTAAATATGTGCGGCGGTAAAAAAAGTGTGCGTGTAAAATAACGAAACAAGGGTCATAATGTCAAAAGTTTTCTGTATTTTTTTCATAACTTGATAATATTTTGATACCATCATAAGTAAAGTATGTACGTACTCTGAAAATGTAATCAACAAGGCATATTCTGAAAAAATTAGGGACCGTGCAGTCTGCTGTATTTTCTGATAATAATTTTACTCGTATTCTCTCTTCTGTCGTCACGGCCACCGTTCCGTTTTTCGCCATAATTTTCATTCCATTTAACGGTCTTATTAACTATTAACTAACATGTGAATACGTTTTTATTTATGATAAACATGCTTTCTCCCCTGTTTACGCATAAATGCAAACACACATCAAAACTAAGTCGAGGATAGTCCCGCCTGTTGTTTTGGCGGTAGTGTCTGGTTTCGCTGCTTGTTCTACTTCCAAGAAAATAAGAGGGAAATGAAGAGTTTTGCATAGATATACACATTAGCATTATCTTTCGCTCGAAAGGAAGTCGCTTGCTAAAGCTATCTTTCAACTTTTCCATTCGTCGAGACCTCTTTACGTTTATATAAAGGAGCCCATGAGTCTACGTCTGGGCTGATGGGAAAGAGAAAAATGAAAAGGACTCCGGTCGACTAAGCTCCTTTTTTAAAAATAGCTGGTGTGGTAATACAATGATGATGACTATGGTGTTAGTGCACTGTAGTTTTATTAGTTTACCAACGGACATGGCATATCAAAATATTTAACTTTCTTCTGTCTTCGCTACTTATGTGGGTATTGCCCTGGCGTGTGCTTTCTCTTTTACTAATAGGCACCTTCGAATGTCAGTCTAACGACATGTGTACGTACAGATACCGTTGTATACCAGAATGTATACGTGATAGGTACACACGATTGCACGACATGATACTCAAGTGTGTGTGTGAGTGTGTGTGTGGGTTTGTTTATAGGAAAAAACCGGAAGCTTGTTAGAAATAAGATGTTGATGATAGCGTGGCGCGTAATGCACTTTACTGCCCTGTTTGCACATACAACTGATATGGCCTAAACATTTCTCAGTGCCTAGGCATTTTATGTGGGAGAATGATTGATGGGGTAAAAATGAAATTTTTATTCGGTGCTCGTTCAAGTCCTAAGAGACCATGCACGAAGAAAGAAATAAGTAGAAGGGAAAAGAGAATTTTTAGAGATAAAGATGATGATAGGGATGTGATGAGAAGAGTACTTACAAAAAGGACTACATGACTCGCTGCACTGTTGAAAGAGTGACTATGAGTGAACGACCGAACATTTCTGAATTTCGTCATGATTACGACCATTGCTCTTCCCGCTAGTTAGTTCAAGGAAATGCAGGAACTTATGAGAAGGGAGACGGTGCCTAGAAAGAAAGCCAAATAAATGGAAAAAGAGAGAGAATAAAAAGAATAATCTTGACTGATGGAAAGTTTTTTTGCAGAAGTGCCTTATGAAAGGTTGCAAGAGTGGGAGATTTAGGAAGAAGTGGCTTTGGTAGAACAGTAGTGACAGGAAGGAAATAGATGGGAAAGGCGACAAGGATGGAAAGTTGGAAATTATTGGGGAAAATTAGCTCTCTTTTAGGGAAACTTGTAGAATTAGGTATGCATCTAAATAAAGTAAATAAGTTTTGGCCAAATAATTGCATTATGCAAATATGGTAGAATGATTTATGTATTTCCCTGACTTTTGTAGCATTCTAGGCTACCAACAAGTCGGATTATACATGTGTGAACCGAAGATCTACAACAATTTGTTTCCAAACTGAAAGACGCGTACTTAATGCAGAAAAGTTGTGGAAAACAATATATCTTTCTCTGAACCGTGTCATTTTTTCGTGATGACAAAGTAAGTTTCAACGGACACTTAAGCTCCCCTCATGTTAACTTTGATCCCGTTACGATCAAATTTTGTCAATTGGGTGTAGATCTTTGAGTCATTTAGTGTTCCCTGTTGAATTCCCACCTCGTTAATCACTCACCATTGTGATAATAAGTAACATATAGACTGTGTTTAAAATACTACGATTGCAGATACTTTGCTAACAACTTCATTCTTTGAACTTTTCCTTTGAAATCAAATACCATTCTTGATACTTGCATAGGTATGGCAGGTTGAGAAGAAAGTGATTTTCAATTTAAGTTGTTATCGAGTGCACCAGATCACTAGGGTTGTATAAACCGACAATTGCTACTGACAGCTTGCACATTTGTAGAAATTTTAAATTAATTTTAGTTGGTATTCAATATTAACAGACACTTCGTAACTATCATTTAGAAATAGTTAGTTGTCTATGCAAATATTTCTATTTCTACAAAATATCCTTATCTGGTAATGTTAGTAAGTCCAGTTGGACGCCATATGTCAGATTTGTCATGACAGAAATGTCGTGTCTTTTGATATCCCTATCGTCATAAGCAGGCAGAGTACAACAGAGATGCACAATGTTCAAAGGTATGCGTAAATTATACGAACATGAAAGGAGGCTGTGGGGTAGTTAGCGAAACACTACAAGTCAAATGAAAAGACTGTCAAATGTAGAGATTTCCACAATCTGAAACACAAACGAAAACGGCAGGCTAATTGACAAAGATTTATGATGATAATCCTACAATGTACACTTGTTTCTTTTACTCGGAGGAAGAAGCCTTCAAAATGCTTTTGTAAGTGGAGAGACAAATTTATAGATATTTCTAAGTGAGCTTCCATACTCCACTGTAATAATACACTTGAAAGGTAAAACAAAACAGACTGTATGAAGGTGAGTGTACGGTGAAAGGAAAGAAGGGAGAAAAGAAGACAAAATGCATAGTAAGTGACAGGAGGGCATAGTTTGTTAGAAAAGAAGGAAAAGAACCAGAGCCATGCTGAAACTTGAGAAGCAAAGAAAATCAGAAGTGATTTCTCAGGAAAAGAGGAGAAAAGCACAAGTGTTTAGAAGAGGAACAGTCTCATATTGGAAAGTACTTTGATAACATTACCTCCTTATGCAACGAGAAAGGACGACAGAGAAAGATATGAACACCTTTCTCTTTCTTCTGTTTGCAAGTAGCAGCGATAGAGTAAAAGTTCTCACGGAGAATGGTATAATGCGCCTGGTATTCCAAATGGCACATAACCATTTGTCACTTTGACTTAAGTAAAAGAGAAAGTAATGTGTAAAAAGAGTGAAGAATGGAAAGAGGGAGACTCCACAAGGAAAATGAATAAATGCACACATGTAAATGGAACATGAAAAACGGGCCCCTTCGAATGTTTCAAAAAGAAGAAAAAGGAAATAACAAGAAAGGAAATGTACACTCTGGGGTGGTAACACTGGAAAGTAGGCAACCGAAATGAGAAAAGAAACACTGAAAGGAAATGAAAGAAAAAGAGGAATGGAGAAATTGATAATAATTGAAAAGGGAAACATCCAACAAGAAAGCGTCATTACGGAGAAAAATAAAATGACAAATTGGAAATCGATATGGCAAGAGAAAAAACGTTTGCTCACAAAAACAGTGTAACAAATAAGTGTTAGGGGAAATAAAAAGGTTAAAGGGATCAAAACCGGTTTTCATGTTAATGGCGCTTTTGCATTTACAAAAATAATATGGTAGTTTGGACACGTTTTCCAATAAAAAATACAAGTAAAATAAATGTGGTTGAAAAAATTGAAAAATGTATCTATAATATACTTAATACAGGTGTACGGGGTGTTTTTATTGCACAGTATAAAATTATTTTACGTTGTTTCCTGTCGTGCAAGAACACGAAGATGTTATTGAACTCTACTATAATAACCGTGATCTTTGAAATCATAAAGTTATTATCATTTTATAATATTTGATCAGAAATGAGGGGTTTTTGAAATGAGGAGAGATCTTGGTTTAGATTAAGGCAGATATTTTTATGACGTAAGGGGAGAAAATGGTATTAAGCAATATTTATAGATCGTTGCACATATAATAAGTTAAAGTAGTGTTGTAACGTCAGGCACGCGGTGTGAGGTGAAGGTTAACAAAGCCAATCCTGAACTCGGAAGAAACAACAGTTGATACATACAAGGTTGAAAATTATGCAACCATTATAGAATCCATTATCGACAGCATTTGCATTTTTGTTTTTCTTCAGGTTTTGACGAGCTTTCAGCTTTGAAAACCTTTTAGCAAATCCATGTTGAAGCCCACAGCAAAACCAAACACACAAGTTTATTATGCAATCAGCCATCGGTTCTTTGAATCTAGCGTTCTTAAATCTTGTAAACATGATACAACTTGTGAGAGCATGATGCCTCCGACAAAATGCACTTGGTGAATTAGTTTTGTTACCAATAATGAAATTCAAGCTTGAAACTTTCTGCGACCGTCAGACTTCAAGTTTTAGTATGCTAAAATTTTGTAAGGTCTGTTCAAAAAGGTTATTCAAGCATTTTAATCAAATTAATTGTTAAAACTAATAGTAAATCAAGGTTGAACAGACAAAATTTATGTAAATCTTACATATATAAGAGAATATGGATCCTAAGGAGGAATCTTGCAACCACATCAGTAGAACTTCATAAGAATAGCCATTAGTCAGAATATTTATTATCGCTAAAAATTGTCGCCCCAAATATGTAATCTTTGCCAGAAGATAAAAAGTGAATAAAAGTAAAAATTTCTTATTCACTTCCACCTTCCCTCTTTGTCATCAGATTAGATTACCTAGATACAGTACGTGTCTGGAAAGTTTACTGACAAGGGATGTAACGAGTAGCGTCCAATTGGAACCATACATACTACGATATGCCATTTGGTGTCGTCCCGGTTTCACCTAACAAACCCACATTTAATCCACATTGCTCAAAACGACAAGAATGGTAGAAAAGCAAGTTTAACAAAATCCTTTGTTGGACTAGGAGAGGACTACGCCTGACCATTCGGGGCTGTATTGTTGTTCTTACAACGTTAGTACGGGGCTCTTGTTAGTACGAATTCAACTACATGCCGTACAGTAAATTTATACGGTTCTGTTGAGGTTTGACCTTTTACTTCCCTCGTGAGTAATACACATACAGAAACATTGAATCAACAAAAAGTTTTTTCCTTCTCTTCTTTTTTCTTGTCACACTGGGAATCCGCACGGCTTGCTGCCTACTTTAACATGTAAAGTAATCATAATGCATATGGGAAACAATGCGAAGAAAGAGCGAATGAGAGCACATATATCTATGTAGAAACAAATGTGCGAATAAGTCGAGTAGGTAGAAAAGTGAGTCGTGTTAAAAGCGTGTGAGAAAATGAAACGAAAATGTTTTAGCTTTCCTGTCTCTAGTCTCAAGAGATTTGCGGCTTTGACGTTGCCTCTGTATCACAGGCGAGTAGAGACGCAGCAGTAGAAATATGCAAAAGAACTTATACCGTTGCCGTAACCCGTCACGCCTTTCTACAAAAGCTCACATTGATATACACAACATCGCTGCTGCTACTCCATGCAAAGTGGTATTACAAATAATGTAGTAATACGTACTTTGTGTACGTTCCTCAACTTCGTTTTCTGCCTTGCGGAAAATGTAAGTAACTTTTTGATAGCATGTTGTTACAAACCACTCCGGTTGTGAAATGACGAAGACAAGTCGAGAGTTTCTTCCCATTGTGCAATATCGCTATTATGCAACTCAACAAAGAATTATGCATCCTCATTGGCGAATCACTATGTAGTACCAAGAAAAGAGATGAGAGAAAAGGGATTAAAATGAAGATACGCCGTTTTTGCATATTTTTTATAAAAAGTGCTTTTATCTTCTTTCTACCTAATGCAAGCCTCTTTTGTTTCTCGAGGACACACTTTCGGCGGTACAGAAACAAAAAGAAAGGCATGGGGAAAGTAAAGAGAAAGTTTGAAAATTTTAGCAGTCATCAAATTGTACAAGCAGCGCCTTCTCCACAGAAGCTTGACTTGACTATAAGTCAAAGAGGGCGCCTCATAAAGGAATGTAGAATGCAGCAGCAAGAGATGCAAAATTGTAACTGTTTATTAAGGTAAACATGAAAGAAGCTCCTACTTGTAAGGAGCCCTTTTACGTAGGACATGTGAAGGTTACAAGTAGTGCTTGGCTTTGGTGCAATGTTGCTAGAAAGTAAACGACTTTTGTTTATCTGCTAGTAATGTGCTCACGTTTGATCTTGTTGCTGGTTTTGGGCGACTCTTTGATAGGGTGTACGTTGAACAGGTTATTTATATGGTGTCATGTTACCAAGAATCTTTTTGGTTTTAGTTTCAGGTCACAAATAAAGTTTCAGAAATTGAAAACATCGTAGTACAAGGCACCTAAGAACAAAATAATGTCAAATAACGCCACTTTCTGCTCTCTACAAGGCTTTTAGATGATACTTTACCACAACGAAACTACAAAATGTGTAGATGGTAAACTAGGTTGACTCACACGTGCAAGACTAAATAAATACATTTCCTAAATATGTCCTGTTCGCCTTTATTTTTCTTTTAAATTGCAACCCCGTGTGTATTCTTTTCCTCAAAAAGAAAAAAAAACACGTTTATTGCAAACACGACAGTTTTATACGTTAAATATAAGCGTGGAAAGAGAATGAAGAGAAGCCTTTGAAAAAATATAAAAGCAGCGTGGTTTCCTGGAAACTTTTATCTTTATAAGTTTTCCTGATTGAAAAGTAGTTCGGCACTCTGTAGAGCGGCACATTTTCAAGGTAACAGCTTTTCTTGGAAATTAAAGAACCGGAAAGTAAATTTTCTGAACTTTTACAGGAATTTACGAGTTGGAGCAAAACGATTTTCTTAAAAATTGCAGCATTTATATTTATAAACTACAACACACTAATGGAACTGTGTACTTCTCGGGCGACGCTATCAAAGAATATGTGCATCGTAATTTATAGGGTTGACCTGATTGTCTGAAGGTTTTGTTGAGTCTGTAATATATGCTTTCACCTTCGAACAATTGCATTATGCACGCTATACACGTGTAACTGCTTTAATAGTAAACTATATATAACTTTCAAAATTGCAATTTGAGTTTCTGTATCAGTTTCTCTTTACAAACACATTTTCAAGGCCGTTTTACATTACGAATGCATCACTTCCTCTATGTTCCACATTCAAATTGTTGATTTTTTTATGAAGGTCAATACAATTGTGTCAATTCCATTATAAAATGCCATTAATTTCTGTTAAGGAATCTATTAAATTACGTGTACATCTCAGACAGCCTGTTTGTTAGATAACTATTTCC
>JAHZNE010001314.1:0-20285 GCA_027744055.1 Callyntrura sp. NNG-2020 | reverse complement strand
GAGAGAAGAAGCGGCAACATTACAAGTCAAATTAAACTTTGATAGATAAGATGGTCATGACCCCATTGTTTGTTTGTATTTGGTATTCTACCACATTACTACAATATGATGAATGTCTTGTGGCTTCTAGTTCTCTAGGCGCTCCCGGAATTTCCAAATAAATACACATTTACGTAATTCATACCCAAATGGCTTCATATGTGTTGTGTAAGGAAATTCCCATGAGGAGGGACAACTTCCTGTCTCCTTTTATCTATCTAATAGATCCGTTTTGTGGCAAAAGGGAAGAATGTGGAAAGACAAGGAAGAGTAATCGATAATGTAGTCAATTAAAAACATAGATGGCTTGAAAATACGGTATCCAATAAATAACTTCCAAGCTCCTACATTGACAACGTAAAATTTGCGAAATTAAGTAAATTATTATTGTGAAAGTGATAAACTGACAAATAACTAGTGATGTAGACAATCGATTGCGTCGATTTTTATTAGCTAACGATGATGAATAACGACTTGTCGTTGTTTTAATGGGGATGGTAGAAACATCGATGTATTACTTTTACTTTAAATTGTTTTCCCAACTTCTCTGTTCTGGCTGGGAGTTAACGAACTTTCAAGGTTCCACAAGAAAGGATGTGGGCGGCCGCACAAAAGTCATCATAATTTATTATTACTAAAGAATAAACATTACTGTTACGAATATGCAAGCTGATCCTCGTTTTTCCTGTAAACAACCTCTGCTAACAACGACCGACAATAAGAAAAAAAGTGATGCTTTTCCTTTCGAAAATAGTAAATATAAGATCATATTACCGAGAGATTTTGTTATATATGAAATTTTGATTAATTGTACCATTTACGTAGTACGTCATATTGATCGAATATCTATACATACTAGTTTAGTGACGCAATGTAACTTTACGGGCAAAAAATGTGTTGTTAGGTATGCACTCGTGGAAAAACAAGTTTTATTGACAATCAACGGGGAACTTGCGAGTATCATAATAAGATAATGAATGACTTCGTATTAAATTTCCAAATTCATTCTTTATCTTGACAAGTTGTGGAACGTTAATGCGTAGAATCTAGCTCGAGTTTCTAGAACTCTTTGAATTTCTTGCTTGCATTCCTCCCACGCAATGGGAAAAACAAAAAAAATGAATGAAAACGGAATAACATCGCTTTCACTGACAACTTAATAATCTTAAACCATCATACTGCCTAA
Organism: Callyntrura sp. NNG-2020; assembly: GCA_027744055.1. Lineage (NCBI taxonomy): Eukaryota > Metazoa > Arthropoda > Collembola > Entomobryomorpha > Paronellidae > Callyntrura > Callyntrura sp. NNG-2020. The sequence continues at coordinate 19,060 of JAHZNE010001314.1, read as the reverse complement.
TCATATTGGGATTCTATCAGGTGTAAAATTCAAAAACTTCCTAGCAGCTTATTACGTTTTACCACAATATAAAGTATATATGGAGTAAAACGTAATATAAACCACACTTCTTGTCAAGTTTCATGTTTTTGCGTCCCTTCGTCCGTCAAATGTTAACGGACATACAGATTCACTAGGATTGGGTTCTAATTATACTGTATTTGTGTAATTTATGTATGTGGTTGAACGAAATTCTGCTGCGTAGATAACCACAATGAAACTCTTGCTGCAGATAATTAGGATTATCATATATATGAGGAACGATACTACTAATCATGTATGCATGTACCTACACTCCCACGCGTTGCCGAATCAAACAGCCTAGAAAGGGTTGAGTAACCCATAATTTCGTTGAATGTTCGATGCCTTATTCCATGGTTTACCCTCAAAATGTCATTCATGTAATTAGTTTTAATTAAATTTTCCATTTCGTACAACATATTCCAGGTTGCTTGACAGTAATTATGAGAAATACTGTGTAAATCTAATTGTAGGTAAAAATTAGTATTTCTCTATCTATAGCAGGCAGCATGTCCTATCATCATCGAAAGTCGCAGTGAGGCTTCATAACGGAGGAAGAGAGCGTTGTCCCAGATGCCTTAGATTAGATGTGTAAATATTTCATCGCTAATTGCTTTCTGTTTCTAGGCTTATTGGCAAGCCCATTTAAACTGTATATTTACAAAATGTTGAGGAAAAGTAAAAACCTACCATGACGATGAATTGCTAATGTATTTTCCCTGAAATTAATCATTTTCAGGGCTACTGACTAGTAACAAACAAACCCATTCATTCTTCAAATCCAAAATTTGTCGGCCTAAATCATTGCGATGATGCTTGGTGAAAATAATGAAAAGAAACGTTGTCTACGACCTTGTCATGTTTGCATTGCATCTAATATTATGACCCCAATATACATCACATATACCTGGCTTTGTCAGTAGTGGAGCAGCGAAAAATGAAGAATGAAGACAACAGCCCAGAGAAAAGGAGAAATGGATGGGTGAGTGTTGGTGAAAAATTAAGGATGATATTGATAGTGAAAAGGTTAAACCAGCTGAGGAGTTGATAAATTGGTTTTTATTATGAGGCAAGCAATGCTCGTGTCGATAGCGGAGTGGGAGAAACGAGAAGAATGAAAGTCATCCGACTGATAATAATAATAACAGTAATAATAGCTGCACTGCCTTGACCTTCATTCCTCTTCAATTACAGAGCTCCAGCGTCATACATATTCAGGTTTTTACTGGTTTCATCACATTACTTAAACAATACAGGAGAATAATCTGTAGAAAAAGCTTTTTAACTTTTTTCTAATTACCATTTTTCCTGGTATGAAACTCTCCAAAGCAGGAGAACACTTCATTATAACCACTTTTTCTAATTGGCTAGTAGTATGGCGCAGTGAAAGCATTCTGAGAACGTGATGTGTTATTCCAAAGAAGAGCGGAAAAAGAAAGTATCTTCCTGAGACATACACAAGATCTTAATTAAACTTTCCCTTTTCCTTGCGGTAGTATGAAATATGAACACGTATCTACGTCGTCTCACATCCGTGTACAATGAATCCTGTTCCCATTTTTTTGGTTTCTTGTGTAGAAAGTAATAAAATCCGACAAATTTTCGGATGTGTCGTAGTATATAAAATGTAAAATGATGCCGTAACTCCGAGAAATGACAAAAGTGACAAGCAAGAATACTATTATCGTCGTCATAAACTCAACTCCTCAGAGTCCACACTACGGGCATTTCTGCGTCAACTGATGTACTCAAACAGCCAATTCTCTTAGTGACAGTAGTGAAAGGAAACATGAGAACTTGTTTCCAGGTTCCTGGGAGTGTGCGGCGCAGAAGGATAACCATATCTGAGGGAAAGTATAACAACGGCAAACAAAAACATTATCTTGTCCCTGCCCCACAAAACGCATTAGTATATAAGAGTCTCTCTTCAACTTCGTTCGAGCACTGCTATAACTATTACTAGCACCCAGCACCATCAGTAATCTATAACACAATAATTTGCTTTCTTATCATGGTGGTATTAGGTGTATAAAGTAGAGGAGGGAAGTAATGGAGGTTATGGAGGGTTGAGGAGCACGTAAGTCTGTTTAAGCAGGGTTTGATTCTTTTTGGGACAATAATAAGCTTGCAACAAAATACAATTTGCCCACGGTTGAAAAGAACCACTCCATGTTTCTGATTCCAAAACAATGTAGTTACAGGGTGATGTGATGATACAGGATAGCCGTTCCCTGAATTATTTTGAAAATATTCTTCAAAATACCTAAATATAAATGCCAGATTTCACCTAACTTTATAAAACACATCGTAATTCAAGTGTAACTCCATTACTACATCTACTGGGTAGCATTAGATACTCCATTTTCTCATACCTATGGTTACTGTGTTGTTGATATGTCAATACTTTTAATAAAACATTCGGCGTGCTGGTGCGCATGTCAATTTTTCACTGGTTTTATCTATCATTGTTCCATTTAGTTACATATATACTTTGGAAGAAATACAAATGATTTTAATATGACGCTGGTATTGCAGTTTTCGAAATATTACAAGCGAGAAGAGCCGAAGAACTTGGGACGAACTACAACAAAATTATATTCCATTTATATACGTAGTCAAGACCCCAATTTGAGTCACTATTCCAAATAGGAACACAATTGGGTTTCAATTACGGGGTAGGAACAAATAACTAACCCCGCACATTGTACGTAGCGTTTCAAGTGACGTTAAACGTTAAGAGAATAGATACTCTGCATTATACAGTACTTCACGATATTGTGCGTCCAAGTACTGTGCAAGTATATATACGTTTTATACTACTGTAAATGTTCCGCATAACGTCATAACATAATGTGTGTAGTTGGCCCCGGGAATTTTCCCTAACATTAAACTTGGAACATGCGTTCACGTCCATGATTTATCGAGTTTTCTTTTAAATTATGTAATAAAATGTTTTTAAAACTAAGCAATTCAAAAAGTTATTTTCTTATCAAAATATAAATCGCGGCTCCTTTTCACCGCCTTAACGTGCCTGCCCAGTTCTCCCTCCACACAGAAGCTTTCCCATTCTCTGTAGTAATTTCTTCCATGTAAAGCATTGTTTTGATGATAACATTTCATCCCATTTATATGCCACAGCCGCACTCAGTCAATGTTACACAATTTATGTTTATGTTCAATGCAGGATTCTACTTCATTCCAACAGCAGCAGCAGCACGCCACCGTTCCTACAAACACAGACTGCCACCACAAAAAAAGAATTCTTTCATATTCCATCTTCACATCTTCGAAAAAATCCAGTTTCTTTCTTATCATCAACCAGTAGTAGTAACTTCACATATATAACTACCCCACTAATGCAATATTACCCAACTTTCATCATCATCATCAACATCGCTCTCCAAATAGATAAACTTGTAGTACAGAGAGAGAGAGAGGGAAAGCAGCACAAGACATACATACCTACATGCTACATATATCTAATCTATTATCATTTTTCCCGTGTGAGCATTACACTGTGTATCTGATTTGACTGCATTTCATGTAACATCTGGACAAACATGTAGTACGTCTACAAAAAATCTAACCAACCACCGTCACCATCACCGCAACTTCTGCTGTTCCTCTGGCCGTTTCCTACAGTTTTTTTTCTCTCTCTCGAGTATCATCCCTTCCCTTTGTTGCTATACTATCTGTGGCTTGCCGTTTCGATGAACATTTTTTCCTGAGCTTAACCCAGATTAGCAAACTTACATCTGAAAACTACATAAATGCAACCAACAACTACAAAAACAATATCAACCGGCAACTCCCCAGCCGTAGATTGTGTACTACTGTAAGAACAACATAATAGAGAGAGAAAGCGGCAAAAAGAAAGCACAAGAAGGAAAAAATGTGTGCTTGTTTTCCCCCGTTTTCTGCTCCATATTCCTTGTTTTTCTGTCAGTGACATTCGAAACTACTACGTATGAGAACCCCACAGCCATGCATGTATTTAATGCAGTGGTAGGTAGTAGTCACCAAACAGCAGTGGTATAACGATGATGTTTTCTACGATGGGTAATGCGTATATCCCATAAACGAGCAAGTGAGAGAGAAAAAAGGCGGATTAGAAAGGAAAACGACAAAAGAAATAGATTTGCCGCGGGAGAAAAACAGGCACACACAGATATTACTGCCATTTTCCAGTTGAGCCATGCTGCACACAGAAGGCAAAGCCAACTCTCTCTTGCAAATCGTTGTTCTTTTTCCCTCCAGAACATGTTTGCAAGAAACCTGATGATGACGAAGAGCATAATGGATTTATTCTTTATCCTCGAAAACAACACCGTCATCAACATCAAGAACAGGAGCAATCTTCCTTCAAAAATCTTGCATGCTGATGACATTATACAGTAGCCGATTTTTCCGCAAAAAAAAAAACAACAAGAAAACGGCTTGTCCGCAAGAAAATCCTCTTTAGAAGAGTAGCAATCCCTGTTCCCGAAAATGGGTAGCAATTAGGAAAGAAACTGAATATCTCCTTCCGTTATTTACATGTATACTTAGGGCAGGATTACGTATACCACCCCTTTTGTGTTGAAGGAATCACCCTCAGTAGCATTTGTATCGTGTGGCCCATCAAAAACAGACGCGAGTTGTTTCAAGATGACGATAATATCATTTCTTGTCTTGCTTTCCCTCTCCTTCCCGTCAGATTGTACAACCGTCAAGGAACTTGACACTCTCTGTGGTTATTTATTCTAAAAAAATATGACAGGGAAACGGGAGCACCCACTGGTGGTCGTGCACTTTGCCGATTTTGAATCTTCCGCTCTTGATAATGTAGTGGGGTTCTGGGTGATGTGATAAATGAAAGCAAAAGCAGTGGAGCAGTTTATAGCGATATATTATTACAATTCTTCGCGCAGTTAGTAGCCACCCGGGAATGGAGATAGGGAGAAAGATAGAAAGAGAGAGTGAACGAGGTCATTTCACAGATGCGATGATAATATAATAAGAATACTTTATAGACATTACATGCTTTATTGCACATTATTTCTCCTCTGTTTCAGCTACTTATTATTAGTACCAGTTTCTCGCTCTAAACGAGCAAACAACAGGGTTTGTTCTATACTCATCAATACGCTGCCAGATTCTTTTGTTTTTTTGGGCGCTACCCGTGGCAGGGGTGTCTTTGTGTTATTGCACATTTTATGACCCATTCCATGTGCAGACCTGTCTCTGTGAGTGGTCGTGGTTTGATCTTTTGCAGGCGAGCAGTAGACGAAGAGTGGAGCTGGCAGGATTTTAACAGCAGCCGCGTGGTTTACAGGACCTTGATGCAGAGCCACAGTATAGTCGTGACGACGAAGTAATGGAGTGCGTGAGTGAAATATATTTGGGACTGTGACAGTTATCACTGCATACAGATTGTGGAGAGATGGACTGGATGTGTAGTGAAAATGATGATGACTAGAGTGTGTAATAAAAAGCGGGCTAATGGCAAGAGATAGTGTGGGGAAAAGGGTAAAAGCCTATCTTCTATCTTCATAAAGAGAGTTGCACTTTATGGCAGTTTTATTCACACTGGCTTCCAGAAAGACGAGCAGTAGTGAAATGGAAAATACAGCGACTTCCCTCCGCTCACTCGGAAATAAGAAGAGGTAATGCGTTTCGATTCATGTTCGTTGTAAATGTGAAAACGTACGCGAAAAAAAGGGGGAAATGGGAATCACGTGATGAAACCTAATGTAAAATAGCTTTACGGCGTCACTTTAAATTTGATGTAAGTCCCCCATATTGTACGACGGCACGATTTCCTGTAAAAACTCCAACGATAACAGTGCCAACGTCGCAGTTCTGGGGGAACTGTGTTAGTGGTGACGTTGGCGTTCCCTTTGTAAATTTGAGCTACGAGAAAATTATTTCTTTCGGGGAAAGTCACGCCGTTTACCGGGTTTCCCTTAAAAGTCGCTCTAATTGCGTGTCAAATCCCTGACCGTGAAATGGAAACGTCAGTGTGTAAACCCACCCATGCAGAAAAAGGAGGGTAGGTTGAAGTCCTTGGTGGGCTTGGAAAGGGCAGTCCTGTATTGACGTTCTTACAGTTGTGACCAACGATGCAATAAGATTGCGTGAGAAGAACCTTAATAAAAAAAATCTTTCCTCCGATATTGCACTTTTTCATTTAGCGCTGCTGCTGCGTAGTTCGGATATAGACCACACATTACGTTCTTTCCTGAAGACATAAAAAAAGAGAAAAATAAATGAGGAAACCGCACTCCCCAATAGCCAGGGAAATAAATAGAAACTGTATTACTCATTGCTGGACCGCCTAAAGAGAGTCCGATGAGAAGATGAAAAACTTTTCCATTTTCTGTAACAATACAACGTGCTAACGTTCCCCAAAGACGGCATTGAATGAACCCTGCTGTTGTCGTGCTTTCTCCCGCGGTTGTCGTACAATTTTATCACCTTTTTTCTGTCTACTTGGCTTGCCCCTTTGCTGTTGTTACGATTACGACTTTAGGATCTACTTTATTATTTCGACAATAATTATTCTCATTGTTCTCTCTCGACAAGAGACACAGTAACGAAAAAAGTCAGAGAAAGCAAGAGGAGTATATGCCTTCAAGACTTGAACGACCATGAAAGCCTTAGCTGCTATATGAAGGTCTTTTTCTTTGTAATGTCAATGCAATTCATATATTGTCTGCAGCTGCTGCGGTTTTTTCCATAGTCATGCCTGCCTGCCGCCGCCTGGTTGGTGTGGTGTTTCTGGGGAAAATGGTTTTTGTATTTGCTTATATCTTGTATACTGCCAGCTAAGATAAACATTTTCCCGCTCTGATTCCCTCCGTCTGAAATAGAGACTGCTGCTGAGTGGCAAAGTAGTTTTTTTTAACGTGTCACACGTTTTGCTTTGTTTTTCCTAACAATTGACAACTTTTGTCTCTCTCGAAATGATGTATTCTCTTCCTACTCTATTTCCCACTGGGCGGTATATATTAAAGTACTTTTTTTCTACATTTTGACAAAGTGCACCGCGCATTGTCATTAATGTGCGCTGTGGGCACACGTGCATCATTGAAATTTTTTTATGTGGTCGTTATACAAAAGAGACACTTTTGTTGTGTTGTTTAGTGGAGGAAGTTGTCTGCCGGATACTGCCGTAAATTGTAAATACTTATTTAATATTTACATATTGCCTGGGGAAGCTCCAATTTCTCTGCTCAGGCTTCGCCCATGTTTCAAAATAGTAGTTTACTCCGTCACACAAAGGTACGACACACCATTTCATTCCCTGGGCACAAAATGACAACGGAATTGGACATTTTTATATTTTTCTGAAGGCTCAATCTGCTTGGGTAAAATTTAAATTTATGTCGTTGACCATAGATAACTTTTATGATATGCACAATGTAACCGTTATGTGAACAAAATTCCCAAATTTATGGCAATGCTCATAAAATATTGTCACATTAGAATTTTAATGTTAACTTACATTTAAGGTTTAACAATAAAATCCGACCAGATGAAAATTCAGTAATTCCATTCTATAATTCCATTGAACTTTCAAACATACAGTACATTGAAATATTAGCCAAATAGAATCAAACCTTGCCACATTTCCTCAGTAGTATTATGTTTCCACTTCCGCCCCAAGTCAAATAATGTGATTGCGTAGCGTGCTTCAAGTACCTAAGTTGAACATTAAAAAACTGCGAGTGTATTGTCGATCCACTTGAGTAAGCACTTGGCAAAGTAAATAAAATATTGGAGTATTTTTTTCACGTCCTCTACAAAATGGAGACGACTATATTGGCAATTTGAAACTAAATAATGTTTGAAACATCAACTGTAACAATCTCACAAGTTGAAATAACAGCATCGTCATCCATATAAACGGGGTTATTATTAAGAGTCATCTCAAATTACGCACGACACAGTAAGTAAAAGTGGTACAGTAGTGGCAGTACGGAAAGAAATTCAATTCAAATGCCATTCTGTTCTCTTGTTACATTGTCTACGGTCTATTGTCTCTATATGAGATGAGAGGCTTCTTTACTGGTAGTATATGGGAAACTAAAACTAGAAAAAAACTCATCAAATTGAATTTTTTTTTTCGCTGGAAAGAAAGTTGTAAGCTTTGCTACAATCACGAGTGTATTCACTTATAATGTATATACCTGCTATGTATACCTTTATTGTTTATTTTTGTAGTTGGAACACAAGCAAGGTTTTTTAGACTTATATCAAACCTTTTCTGTCTCTGCACAATAAAAATTGAAGGACACCCAATTGCTAGAGTTAGGATCACATACAGAAAATTGAGTTTGGCCGTTTTGAGCGTTAAGCTACCAGAAGAATTTCTCATAAAGGGCTCGTGATATTTAAAGAGAATAGTTTAAGCACCCAGTTTGTATGATGTAGTGGTAGCGTTAAGTTCAGTAACAAATGCAACATTTATTAAATGTTATACAGTTAAACATAAATATTTTTTCGGCTACTGCAATGCCTTTGTATTCTAACTTTAAAGCCTTCTAATAACAGCTTTTCAAATTTTCCCGCCACTTTTTGCTGATGTTATTCCAAACAGTAGTTAGTCCCGTCATGAGTCAATACGTTATGTTATTGTATATACTATTTCTTGTTTCATCATGCCAAAACTATCAATTTCTCACAAGAGCACATTGGAAACACGCTTTGGTTTGACGCCAGATGTATTTTTGTACATCAACCAATATAGAAGATGGAATAGTAGGTACGAAATGTATTTGCGGTCAATGGATGTTTTGTCTCAAATACGTAAATACGTTATCAAACCCTTCTGAAGTAATTTTGAAACCTAAATATCGTTTTGACTTAGCATCTTGATGTAAATTTTTGGGCGTAGATCCATATTTTTTTTATTTTGAGAAAATTGGTTTAAAAAACTTTGTTACTACTATTGCATTTTAAAAAATTTGACTACTTCCAAGAATATAGCAAGTAACTACAATTAAAGTCTCAAATATGAGGAAAAAGTATCCATACGAAAATTGAATGGCACGAATATGAAATAATCAAAAGATAATTGAATCGATCAACACATTTTTATTATAGTTTTCATTTCCCATGCTTTCAGTCGTCATTCTTTACATAGGGACAGGGGGGCAGGTTCCTGAAAGAGAGCAGCTAACTTAAAGTCGAAGTTTTTAGTTATGATTACGCCTTTCTTTTCACAACATGATATGATGGTTTAGTTTGTATTGTGCCGGCTGTTCATATTGCCGTAACGATGAGTCTGTAATATTTATGGCATAGGCACTCCCCCGTCAGAGGGCATAGTGCTAGTAATACATATATTGTGCGCCAACATCTATATTGTTTCTCTACTTTGTTCTTTTGTGCTTTATAGATAAACGTAGTTACACGAAATTTCCGTCAAGAAGATGACGACAATGATCACTTTGAAAATGAAAAAAGTACACTGTACACACACGGAATGCCATCAAAATTCCAAAGTGGAGAAAGGGAAAAAGAGAAAATAGAAATAGAAAACTGACGACAATGACTTTCTCAAGTAGTACAAGCAGATATCCACTCACACAACACACAACTGAACATAGCAATAGCAACATTTTTTGCAGTACCCCTCCTACCATCGTCATCTTCAAATAACGGGTAATATTATTTATGCTACTCCACACAGAACTTCTCCAAACGTGAAAAAGGAACCAAAGGGAGGTGGGTTTCCGGGGCTCCGTTTCTCATTTATGCAACAGAGTTGAACAAAGTACACGACTATTTTTTATGTTACCAAGTGCCGATGATGGTAACAAGTAGTAGACATTTTCCAAAAAAGAAAGTTTTCAAGAGCGCGCGTTCCTACTTTCACCCGCATCACGTTACTACGGCTGCTTTGTAGTCGAGAAAAACAGATTCTTTTGGTGGTTACACTAAATGATACGGATTTAATCTCAAGGTTACCAAAATCTCATCTTACGTCTAACTTCTATTACATGCTACACTTGACGCTATATATTATAACCCTTTTATTGATGACTACGATGATACTTGAGCAAAAAAGGGAAAGCTCCTGTGTGGGGTGGCAACACAAGCGGAAATAAGCGGAATGGCGTGGCAGAGTAAAAAACGAACAAGCTTTTCCTTTTTGCTTCCCTTCGCTCCCACTTTCCCATCTACTTCAGTTACAATTTCATTACGTAATGTTGTAACATATTTTATCACGTTTGTTGGCATTGATAGCAAACTAGGGAACTAACGGCATGAGAGTAATTGTATATTGAATACAAGTGTATACGACAGAACATTTTGATTTATGAAGCGTGAGTGGAATCATGATGGGTAGCGGGAATGTCGAGCTTATATAAACCTGTCTTTTGATGTAGCCAAAGCCAATAATACGCAAAAATAATACCACACACAGTAAAAAGTGATTAAGTGTAGGTACTCATCTTTCCATCAGTGACTCCACCTGCCACAAGCAAACATACAATTCAGTCGTTTCATTAGCCGTTTGTTACTTAATAATCAGTCTGAAGTTACGGGGCTTTTAATCTTTTCTCTCAGGAAACACGTAATAGTCGTGCCTGGAATCCAGAGAAGCTCAAGAGATTAACGTGGTTGCAAAACCGTACGGAGAAAATCAGTTGTAGTTGTGAGTACCTTCTGCAGCGGCAGCACTAACGGCAGCTGCTTTACAACACCGCTCGTCACTAAATAACAATACAACAATCAATATCAATGAAAGACACAAAAAATGATGACAAGCAGAAATGGAAAGTTAGAGCGGCGGGTATTATGGGACGCTTAAGTCGTCAAGAATGTGTGTATTACGAGATAGACGGCACGTGTGTGATAAATGAGGGGGTTCTGGGTAGTTATGTTGGCTGTCGTGCTGTTGTCGAGAAAGTTGTGCTACAAAAGTTAATAATAAATGGTTAATATTAACTGCGAAGTAGTTCGTGTCGTAAACTTGTTTTATGGTATTTATGGCTGCAGCCCCTGATAAATACAACTCATTGACTGCTGGAGTGGAGGTTTTCAGGCGTCAATTTCAGGGAACATTGCGCAAACATACAGTAACTTGTATACATATACACACAGGCATTTGAATGGTGTAAATTATGGCGGTAATTTTAAAAAGGAATACAGGATAAGTTCATAAAACTAGGATGGGTTAGGAGAGAGGGAGAGAGAGAGAGAGAGCGTAGACAAAGCACGTATAACACGTGGAGAGAAAGTTGAGTAGCAAATAGGTAGGGAAAAAGTGTGTGGAAATAATAATATGGCGTTTTAACTGACGACTACTAGGATGAACCAAGGTGACCCTGAAATGTTGAATATTATGTACCAATGTAATCTGGAAAGTCTTTCTGAGATCGAATGAGAGAGAGTTGCTGTTATTCACCGGAGAACGGAGAGAACAAGCTACAGTTTTGTAGTAACTTCCTTCCCCTGCTGCCGTCTACTTTAGTTATTGCTTTCCAAAAGGAAATGAAGGAAGGATTAGAGTTCATCAAGCTTTTGTTTCGGGAAGATGAGTTTTAGCTACAACTGTCGTAAAACATAACAGGGTATACGAGGGTTATAGCCTGTTTATTAGGAAATCAATGCAAAAATAGGCACGTGTGGGCATGCGGGAATAGAGCGGTTCATTGGGATACAAGAATTAGAGCTAATTTAAAGTACAAGAAGACATAAAATGAAACGGAAAATTACGCTGTTGTAGGGCAGTTGCGTCTGCCAACTTTTTATTGATTTCCAGGGTCTGACGTAAAAATTGGATGTTTACGGGTACTGAAATTGCAAGATAAAGAAGGACTGAAAATATTTGGGCATCACAGAGCTGCAAGTTCTGAATTTTTATTTAAATACGAAGGGAGTGCATTCAATTATGTCATTGCTTGACGTCAACATAAAATAACTTATGGAACTGTAGTATACTTTGGTATCTAGATAATTCTGAAGTTGCTGTTTAATTTATTAAAGCTTGAATTTTAATTGGTGCTCAAGATTTATACATTTTGAATATTGTACGTTCGACCCTATTATTTTTTAAATGAACCTCACATTTTAATAGATGTCGCAACTAATTTCCTTGTGAATATTACTGGTTGATTTTTTGTGAATTTTGTGCGAATGTTAGTATGTATGCATCAAGCAGTAGAGCCTCCTATCTGATCAAATACACACAACGGCAAATTATTTGCCAATCGATCCCGTTTGCCTCGTACTGTTTGCGTGAGATATCTATTAAAGCAGCTAGATTGATAATAGGCAAAGATAAATGACTATTTGACTCACGGCAACAAAAAGAGAGAGAGAGAACATTCTCCAGAATTTGTTTGCCAGTCAAGATGATTAAAGTTGAGCAGGTTAAGGGTTATGTTCGACTCACTTCGTGAGAAAGAGAAGTAATCCATACAAATTATCGAATTAAATTCCTTATCTACCACATAATTGTTGTTAGCCATGCGTGTAATATACTACTACTATCTTGGAATCGTTACTCGGGCATAGCACTACAGTTTAGCAGAAAGAGCACCACATTTTTTGTTTCTGTCTGTAATAAATAATAGTAATCCCCGAATTTGAGCTGTTATTCTTCCTGAGTAAAACATACAAATGACAAATGTACGATTAGTAATGAAATGATGCTTCACAAAACACCCGACACGAGAGTGTGGTGCTCCCTCCCAACTGAACTTTTCAATGCCTACACACTACAACCAGTAGTCATAATAACCTGAAATTCAGTCAAGTGCAAATACCAAACCACTCCTGACAACATTATATCTCGACTATGCTACTACTGCTGCTAGGTATATCATAATGTCAACAGAAGTCATGTTTCTGTCGTTCCCCCAAAAAACACATATTCGACCGAGTGCGTCAGAGAGAAACTGAACTGGTCACATTTGCGTTTTCTCTTCTACTACCACCAACCACCACCACCGACACAATTTATAGGGTACTTTTATTCTCTCAAATGCTTCTTCTATACCGCTCGCAACTCATTACTCAAGTGTCAGCAGAACTTAAGCAGAAAGTACATTAAACCGTCGTACAACTCTGAAATAAGACACGTCCTTTTAAACAGCAACTTCCCCGCGTGTTTAAACTTCCCGCAACTTTTACTGTTTTCCCATTTTACGACGACACACACAACTTTCGTTCGACAGTCGCATAAAATGGTTAAATGGTGGTTGTATCATACCTAATTATTGTCGTCTACTTTCGTTACGTGGTTGGGGTATGGAGGTATGACTTGTTTGAGCAACTTTGTTTGTATAAATGATCATCTGACTGCCAACTAATTGGAATGGTAATTTATNTATGGAGGTATGACTTGTTTGAGCAACTTTGTTTGTATAAATGATCATCTGACTGCCAACTAATTGGAATGGTAATTTATATTCCTTGTCTCTCGTTATTATTGATCGGATCAATACAAGACCGCGTGTTTTCTGCGAGTGAAAGTTAATTTAATCTAAAGGTTCAATACTGCCTACACTCATCCACTTTTCGTTTAAGCACCTTACGTAATCGGAAGACTTTCTGTTCATTAACTTCTTTGCAGTAATAATAGCTCTATAAAATACTTTTACTACGGCTATCATTTCCGTACGTAAGCCAAGCCAAAATGCCAACAGAAAACTGTTTTAACGACAACAGTAGCAGCAGCAGCAGCAGAAGCACAATAGAAGCAGAGTATAATATTTTTAATCCTTTTCCCACTTACATGAGTAGTTTCCGACCTTGCGCCAACTGTAAGTGCTGTTATCGCTGTTCTTCTGGAAGTTAACTATCGTATACCGGATGGGACCGTCACCATTAGAGAAGCGAAAGGCGTTCTCCTCCTCGTCTGTGTTTGGTTACGACCAGAGAGACGACAACGTCGTTGATGATGATGATGATGATGATGACGATGACGATGAAATTAAATAGAAAAAGAGAATAATTTTATTGCTAGCAGTAATTTGATGCTAGAACTGTAAAGAGTGTGTGTAGCGACAGAAGTGGAAAGGACCATTATTAAATTAAACAAAAGTTTTATTATCGGAGAAAAAAAGCTAACGGCGAGGATGATGGGGTCGCAGAGAGCGATTGACGAGGATGGGGTAATTTGATGCTATTACTTCTACAGAAAACAGTGGTAGAAACACAGATGACGGGAGAGTGAAAGAAAATATAGAAAAAAAGAAAGGTTTCGTGTGCGAGTGAATTCTTTCTTGGTGGAAGGGTCTAATATATTTTTTTTCTCGTTCTCTTGCCGCTCTTCTGCACCAATAGCAGAAAATAATAGATTGATACGAGGGAATTCGAGGTATTACACATACTTGAGCTTCCTTCAGGAAACAAGGGAAAGTCACAGAAAATTGTGTGAAGATAGTGACAAAAGCAAAATCCGTTTTTGGGGCAGACGGGGAAAAGTTTGACTTTGAAAAGAGAAAGAGAGCATTTCTCTAATTCATTTGTAGTAGTACTTTCCCTGGAACGGCGTAATGAAAGTAAAACAGTCTGCTCATTGGGGGTTGCCCATGTGTGTACTGGGAAGATTTCTCAGAATGGGGGAAGTTGATCAAACAAGAAATAGGCGACTACGTTTATTATTACAACTTTTCTTTGAAAGGGGGACAGTATCGATAAGAGGCAACGGTAAGTATGGACAGACCCTTATTGATTCTACGAATACGACGGAATTTCCTATTCTCAAACAAGCCAGACGTAATAATTACGTCTGGGATGGTGAATTACAGTTTTGACTTAGGAACGGTTTCCTTCCCTTGTAATCGATAAACAATAGATTCCATCATGCAGAAAGGAAAGTTGTGTGAAAAAAGTAATTAGTGGATGGTTCATAGGCGTAGAGCCTCTTAGCACTTGTCAAGGAGTAATTTAAAATCAATTAGGTACACGCCCAACAAAGTTTATTTTTGTACCTCTCAATTACGCTTTTTTACCTTTGAAGCTGGTGTTTTTCAAGTATTCGTTAACCATTAGACCGTCCACGTGCTGCATGGCCGAGCACACGCCCGGCTCCCCATGACAAAGATCTTGGTGCATGTTGTGCAAACTTGTCGCAAATGCGTAAACCGCGTCACGAACGAAATGGACAAAATTCTGCTGAGAGTAGCCCGTTTCGGCAGAAATCCTCCGCTTTGCATCACACTTTGTAGGGAGAGAGATATTACTCGCCGCTGCGGTAGCAGATGTAGTAGCTTCAGCGGTAGCCTCAGTGATTGTTGCGTTCAGCGAGCAACTGGAAAAGGGAAAGAAATGAAAAATTTATTAGGAGAGGCGGCCCGACGCGCGTGAAGGGGAACTTCTGGCAGTGACACCTTCTTTCTTTCCCGTGTCTCTCCTGTGAACATCCCGTAGTATTTTGGGATTCGTGCAAGTTTAAGTAGCGAGACATGACCGGACTTACTTAAAGTGGTCCTCCCAAAATTCTTCGAACCAAGGATTAATATTGGAGTGGTCGAGGGACAAACTGGTGAAATATTCATCAAAGCCTCCGATGCTGCTTATCAACGGCTGGATAGCGATCGCACCTTCCAATGTGTCCTCAATTCCCTGCAAAAGCGGGGGCGAAACAAAAAAGACAAAATGAAAATTGATATTCTTTTTTTTGCAAACACGAAAAAAAATCTTGCATCTCATATGGCTTCTCACATGTTTTCTACGGAATAGAAAAGAAACCCCAAAAAACCAATAGAATGACATGTATATATATATACATTGCACCCATTTGCGTCATGATTTTTACACGAGGAAAATTTTCACCCAGCAGCCAAAAGCAACACTTTTCTTTGTCGTCTACATATTAGTCTACAACACTTTTTACATATGTAAATTAGCCCAGTTGTTCAAAAGTATTTTATTTCCCCTGTAGTCTGTGAACACTGCTGCTGTGTGGGCCGGATAACAAAAACGATACAAGGACTGCTGTGTATCTGGTGTCGTGTCTGTGGCTTCATAAAAATAAAACAATAAAGTAGAGCCAAAAGGGAGACATTAAAATGCCATTTATTCTCGCCTATCTCACATTTCACTCCAGTGATCTTTCTCGCTCTCGCTTTAATGTTCGCTTCACATTTCGTACTCTATATTCATGTATTTTTTATTTGAAATGTACATAATTTATTACCTACATGTGTGATAGTGTTGGCGTTGCTGACAGAACAAAGGAGCTTGGGGTAAAATTGTTACTGTTGTAGTACTTTTCATTCCAATGGCTGCAGTCAAGGTTACCCAGGAATCGAACCTCACTCGCACACATATGGTAACCTCCACACACCATGTTGTGGAAACGTTCAAATTTGACGTATTGTCTCTTTAAACTAATGGTCTAGACATAAAGTTATTTTGCCAACAGCGCCAATTCCAGTATTCATCGTTACACACACATACACACACATACACACACAGGACGTTCACCCATTTAGCAGACAAGTATACCCTCTCCCATTTTATACGGAGCTAACCGTACATTCCTAATCAAATCACGTACACGTGTACACGAATAGCCGAAAACTAACACACATCTGTCGCTTTCTGGGCCTGTTTTTGTTACATTTCCCCGGAATATGAGCAACGATCGCACACACTCGGTGCGCATAGAGTGGTATCGATTGTAAAAGCTTTTGTGGTAGTCAAATTACAAAATAACCATTAGAAAGCCCATCAACTACTTAACTTTCTCCCAGATTTTTCAAAGGAATACCTCGTTTACCGTCTCTTACTGTCATTCCATATTTTGCCAAAAAATATATTTCTTTCTTCTCCCAGGTTCCCTTGAATTTTCTACTTTTGTGACTTCCAACTTTGTACATTGTCAAAAGAAACAAAATAAATCAAAGTGAACCGATCTGCTTGACTGCTGCTACGAGTATGGTTTCAGGCGGTAGGAGCAGCAGCAGTAGCAGCAGTCAGCTTATAAAAAACCTGGGAATTTCTCCCTGCCCCGCGCGACACAAGGTGACATGAGGAGAAGGAATAATAATGCTACACTACTCCTCCTGTTCCCGGGAAAGTTTGAAAAATGTAAAGTTTGAACAAGTCGTACATGCTATTACAAAATCTTGGGATGATTGTTACGAGATTGTTTGCACGTACATTACCCGCATTTCTCCCGTTTTGTCGTTGTCGTTTTCAGCATTTGGGGGGAGGGGAGGTAGAGAGGGAGCATTACGGTGNCATGCTATTACAAAATCTTGGGATGATTGTTACGAGATTGTTTGCACGTACATTACCCGCATTTCTCCCGTTTTGTCGTTGTCGTTTTCAGCATTTGGGGGGAGGGGAGGTAGAGAGGGAGCATTACGGTGCATTTTAGAAACACATTGGCTCTCTCCCTCCTTTGATACATTTACCATGTTTCAGCAGGAACGAAGAAGATGTTTACAAGCTGGTGTGCTTGTTTAGTTTGCTTCATAATGTATGCGGCATTGCGTAAAAAGTTGTTCGTCGAGAAAGTAGGCCTTTCTTTGACGTAGACAAAATAAGTACGAGTACCGGGTTTCCTCTGAACTGTGAAGTTCAAAACAGCGACTACTCACGTAAAATGGGTGTTACATACCTAAAAGCTTGTGAAATAATATATATCACCGGTGGCAGGTCGAAAAAAATGTATCTTTAAACCGTTGCTTGTGCCTAGTTAAACGTAAACCCTGAGAAAATACCGTTCTCGTATTTTTAGCAGAAAAATGATACTTGAACTTGATATGCTTCTTTATGTTACTACTTCTAATATGACCATGAAAGAAAAAAATGTATCCACATTTGCATAACATACTGTTTTTTTCCGTTTTGACTGCAGGAAGTTGTGTTTTTTGCAGATTTTAAAAGATTTTATTTTTACACAAAAGTTAAAAGCCCATTTTTCCAAACAGCACCATTTGGGTCGTTTTATTAAAATGGGAGGAGGAGGTTGATTTCAAGTCAAAACAGCTTGCTCCTTTTTTGTAGTTTATTGTTGGAGTTGCGTATATTTCCCATGTGTGCTACTTTGAGATATTTAGGGGAGATTCCGAGAGTGGAACCCAGAGGAGGATATATTCATAGTGGGAGGAGGAGCCCAGAAAGTAAGATTACGTTTCGTTGTTTTAAATATGAGGAGCTTATACACACATACAAATTTTTTATTAGGAAAAAGCCCGTCGCTAGCGAGGGAGTTTTGAAGAATCTCAAAGGGAGAGGTTGTATTGAATTCAATTATTTAGGGAGAACTGGTAGGAACTACAATGCGTTTTGTCGCAATTCTTACACTTAAAACATGAGTCCATATTCGTTATTCTAATTGCTATACACCTAACATAATATGAGACCATAATATGTTAAAAATTATTTTATCGTCGTCGAGCATAATCCAAGGCACAACTGGTTTGAGAAATAAATGATGTCTTTAGGACACGGATAAAAAATTAGTGAAACAGTAAAGCTCTAACTTGGACTGCCACAGTTTCCAATATTTAGTAAAAAACATGAACAGTACAACAAAACGACCAATTCTCTATTTTCTGTCCCCTTTTGGGACCGAGTTTATCCCTCACTGGAGCGACCAGATGACTCCTTTAAGAAGTGAATGAAAAACAAAGAAGAGTCGTAAAATTTGCACTTTTAATAACCTTCCCGTGTTTGCAAATCTTCTATCTGAAAGTCTCCTTCTGTTCAGCATGCTCCTTTATTTTTACGCAATGTTGACTGTATAACCATTCTTCGAAGAGACGATGACGATGACGATGACGAGTCTTTCCTAATTTCCGTTGAAAATGGTAAAACTGAGAAAAATGGCAGCATCAAATTCCCTGAGAGAGGGCAGCATTTTCATAAACAAAATGCCTACAAAATACAAACATACTTTCTAACTTTGATGCAACTGCGCGTGTAGGTAGTCGTGTATTTATATTGCAACATAAGTAAATATAGAGAGTTTTTTTCTCAACTTTGTTCGTAGATCGCTTTATCTGGCATCTCAGTCAGTAAATGGGAATTAATCTGCAGCAGC
>JAHZNE010001313.1:11176-61560 GCA_027744055.1 Callyntrura sp. NNG-2020 | reverse complement strand
GAGTTATCGTGCCGACGGACGGCCGGACGGCCGGACGGCCGGACGGGGTTAACAGACACTCACAACGATTCCAGAAACATACACTGTTTCACAGTGTATCTTAATAATAATATACTTCTCGGTAAATAACAACATAAATGGATTACTCATATAATTTACAGTATTAACAAATTTAAAACGCAATGTAATTTTAACAATATTAAGAGATGACGGAGAGGTAGAAGTGTCCATTTATATACTAAATTGACTTCAACCACACAACAATTTAAAAAATTATATACATAATCTGCACATTTATTTTTTAGCGTTCCAGTTGTAATAAAAAACTAATTACAATCAAAAGGACAATCCATGGAACAGTTGCAACAAGAATAGCTGATGACAACTCTTGTCATACAAAGTGATGAAGTAAGTTTTAAATACCTCAACCTTTGTACATGAAATACCCAAAATAACAGTGTGTGTATAGTGTCAATGATTGCATCGAAGTTAGTGGGAAGATAATTAAGGCTCTGAGTAAAAAGGCACTCTTTAAGTTTATTTTAGGTTGCATATTCAACCACAATCTAAGTTAAGGCTTAAAAGACGAATTTCATTAAGACACAGTTACGGTAAACTTAAGTCGGTAATTTTTATACATGATTATGGGTGTTTGTGTCTCGTGTATATAAACAATGTACAGTGATGTAAAGTTGCAGTTTGCAATTACAGATTGGCAAAATTTGGCAGTCTTTAAAATTTGATCGTGTAAACAAAATTAGTCCACACGGCAGAACAGAATATTTTTTATTAAATATTCATAAAGGTTTACTTCATTTCGTGGCCGCAGAACGCACGCTTCCAAGTCATGAAAGTTTTCCGACTCCATACCCAAACTACCAGAGCTGACCCGAAAGCCAGATTTGCAATATATCTAAAGAAAAAACAGAATAAAATCAAGGATATTAGCCTCGTTTCGTAAAAAAAAGTTGGTCGACATCTGTATTTACATCAATTTATCTCTCATCGGCAATATCAACACACCAGTAGCATCAAACAACTATATCGGTGAATTTCAAATAACGTACGTACCTAACGAGAAGAGCAACGAAAAGCATTTGGTTGCTCCTTCTTTGAGATCCAATAATTGGAGCCAAAACTCCGGATGGTGAGAGTGGGGTAGAGATGAAGTATAGAGAGCCAAGAAAAACTGCTGCCGGAACAATGTAAAGTACTGAGAAAACTCCGATACGTGCCTAAAAGGAAAAGAAAAATAAACAAAACGTCAAAAAACTCATTTTTGCCACATAAACACCTCTAAGCATTATAAAAACGGGAAATTACGCTCGGCCCAAATAATTTTCGGTAAATTGAATTGTGTCAATATACAAGAGGATTAACGCTGATTTACCATAAGCAACTCCAGCCGTGCTGCCCCAGCGCGAACTACGGCGTTGTTTAGATCTTGTTGTTGATCCCAAAGCAATGACCTTTGACCCCCAGTGGATATTTTGTCGGCAGTTGACGTCACAGTGGAAGACCGTTTTATCTCTTGTCGTATACGGAAGAGAGCAAGGAAGCCCAAGAAGAAGAACGTGGTCCCAATTAATACCAAAATAACAAGCGGAATCATCCTGAAATCAATTTTCACAAACGTCATAAAGTCAAAGATGCACAGTATACGATTTTTAGTATTGTAACATGTAAGGGAAAAGT
The DNA here is from genome assembly GCA_027744055.1 of Callyntrura sp. NNG-2020. Taxonomy (NCBI): domain Eukaryota; kingdom Metazoa; phylum Arthropoda; class Collembola; order Entomobryomorpha; family Paronellidae; genus Callyntrura; species Callyntrura sp. NNG-2020. The sequence goes on along the minus strand of JAHZNE010001313.1, from coordinate 59,865 downwards.
ACATGAAATATTGAAGTTGTGGTGATCTCTGAATTCCCAAAGCACACGGTCCAGCCAATGGATCCCCCTCAACGTAACCTAACGCTACAGTGGCCATTGTTAAAAACGCTGAAACCCCCCAGGCTGTCAAATGAAAGTACAGAGAATATGTGGCAATTGCCTCCCCGCCCCACTTCAAACCCGCTGACAAATACCATGTCAAGGACAAGAGGACCCACCTAAAAGACGACAGTATTTTCTATACTAAAACCCGCCATTCCATCCAATTTATTTTGAAGAGTACTTGAATAACTTATGTATGAAAAATTACCAAATGTGAGATGCAAACGTAAAAAAATATGTAAACATGAAAAGGAGAGTACAAGATGCCGATCCTGGTCCATACACGATAAATCCATCTTCACAGCTAATCTCCGTGCCCCATATAGCCTGTAAATACATTTAAAAGTTAGAGAGCTCCTTGTGCGCAGCTGGTTTATCAACAATCATTTTTAAGCGACAAAAAGTGCTATAACGAATGATTGATGATCATTGATCACTAATTGATTTAAAGTTACCCCAATTAAGTAGCAGACGGCTAAGGCAGCATAACAAACTGCCAGATGAACGATAGCTCTCTCGGGATAGTGAAATCTTGACGCGTCCAAAACCGCGGTGACTATTGTAAAGAGTGATGAGACGAGAGTGCTAGCAGCAAAAATTCCTATCACAACTGCTGCTACGTATTTTTGTTGTTCTGAGAAGATGCTACATGGAGGGCCGCATTCATTAAGCTGATCTCCAATAGCATGCTCCTGGGCAACCCAGTCCGACGGGCATGCCAAGTCATTTGAAAGCACAATCACTGCAAACGTGCCCAAACATAACATAACCACTCAACAAACCAGTAGTGCCATAATTTTTTTTTATAGAAAACTTATGAATGAGCTATAACATTTCGAAAGCTGCTGTTTATTCATACCGGGCTTATGCGTTGGGGGATTAGTCCTTCCAAAGCCAGCGATGGGATATCCGCTGCTAGATATGTTCCACACGGAACTTCCTCCTGTCAGCTCAGTGTGATTCTTTCCGGGCACACATAACTCATCATCGGCTGGATACCGCGAACATTCCAAGTTTTCAGGCCACGAAAAACCAAAACTTTTCATCGTATGTTCACATCCTGATCTTGCACTTTCACACAGGCTTCGGCACGGTTGTAAAGGCTAGAAAAAAATTACATCAACAGTTCATTTGTTTGATCATCACTAAATGACATTAAAAACATGCTGTCATACCCTGAGAGTTAAATATTATAAGCTCAACCGACACTAATAATACGTTTAAAAAGCCAGCCAACCTACAATCTAGCCAAATTGAAACGTACAACGTACAATTCATCGGACTTTGCTCCTGCTCTTAAGTTCCTCCCCTTTTCCCTGTTAAAGTTTCAAACTAATTTCTGGTGCATACCAGGAAAATTAGAAAATACCTACCTGTCAGCTACTTGAAAATAGTTATACATTTTATTGCTTGTGTGCAGATTATAAAAAATGATTATCAGGAAATGATATAGAGATGATTCATTGACGGGTATGCTCTGTCTGACACAAAATGACGGTTTATATCCAAACATCCCTTCAACAGAAAATGGTCTGCCATCTTGGAAATCTTTGCGTAATAATTATGTAGGTATGCACTATGCACGTACAAATGATTTTTTTTTTTCAATTCTTTACTGTCTTGATGATAATTCAAACGCTGGCGAAGAGGAAGCCATTACTGTTTGCTGGGGTGGCAAGCTTATAAAATTACTGATTAAGTTATGACATGACAGCGTGTGAAGACAAGGAAGATGTTACCTAGCCAGACATTCATACTCGACTCGGATCAAACTCAAACAGTAACACAAAGTACACGCAGGACTTTTAATGTAAAATGTAAATAGTACGTATTAGATACACACATTGGAGCACACAACAACAACAGACTTCTGAATTTTGAATTACTTTATAGAACTTGGCCGAAGAAAAACCATTTGATTGTATTGTAATGCGATAGAAGTGCTCAGCGCTGCTACAATTGTTGTTTGATTACATCCATTTATGCCTGCTGTACAAAAAAATACACTTTCATCTAACTTTATCAAACCAGTTTCTTTTCATGCGACTAGTAGTACTACTACTATTGTCAGTAATCAACATCTCGGTCCGTCCAACCAAATGACTTAACCGTCGTCCACTAGGATGTATGATATAATATTGATGATAGCAAAAACACGTACTTGTGACTGCGATTGTGTATTATTATGCACGTTACATATAAATTAACAAGAGATAAAACCTCCGTAGAAAATATATAACAGATAATGTTATGATTCAATGATTGCATAGCAGTACACTGTTGTTGATTGCCAGAGATAGAGCGTTTTAATGTCAAATTGTATTTATACTGCATTTTTTTCGCGATTTTCAATTAACAGGAAATTGCTACCGCGAAGCAAAACGCTACTGTGTAGGAAACTATGTAGTTCTTTTAGAAATAACATTTAGGAAGACGATATAATCTAGAGTGTTTGCATGTTTTGATAGCTTGAAGAATTTGTACAACTTACATCGGATGTATGAACTAAAGGAGCGCACTTCTAATATTGTTATTATTATTAGACTGGTTATAATAATTATTAAAATGTACTTTTCAACATTTAAGCTCAACATGATACCCCCATGTCATGCATGAACTAAAGCCGGTGTTTACTAGACCTGAGATTAAAACTGCAAATTGAGGATTTCTGCGTGTTCCTCTTGGTCTGTGCGAGAATCTCGCATAAACAGAAAAATAATACTAGTTTGGTAGACTTCCGCTCATTTTCCTTTTTTTATAGCTTCCACATTTCTCGTTATACCTGTACCATTTAAAATGTATTGAAAAATCTAAATAACGTGGCGTCGGCATAAAGGGAGAAAGAAAAGTATTTAAAAGTACAGTTTCTGGTACTTTAGAAAATAATGAAAATTTACAAAAAAAATCTTCGACGAGGATCCGTGCTCTTGAGAGAGGGTATTTAAGTATTTTGTACGTAAAAAATTAACAAGATCTATCTTAAATTCAGTAACTGAAGCGGAATCATAATACTTTGCGTGTGAAATGAAGTTATTGTTGCCCTGTAGTTCTGTAGTTCGTTGGGGCTCAGGACGATGATATGATAATGTATTGAGGTAATTAACAATGAAAATCACTCCGGGAGTTGCCGTTTCTGTGCAAATAACACCTTTTTGTCTACTTTGTAAACAATGAGCAGGCAGAAGACGTAAAGTTGAATTCGTAGGTAGTTATTTCCTTTGTTTTAGCTACCTTGTTGCTTCTTTATTGTGCTTAAAACAGACAACGCAACCAAATGGTTTACAGAGCATCGGCATTATATGCAGTAGTACTTTACACGAGGAATCCTTCTTAAAATTTTATAACACACAACTCTACTTTCAGTGAGATTGGACTTTTCAACATTTTACGGCTCTTTTTTACAATGTAATCTTCTGCATTATTATCCTCACACGTCGCAATCTGTTTGGGCAACTCTGCAATTGAATTATGTACGTGCTGCGGGGAACTGTGAGATAACTTGGTTATTTGGGCGATTCGGCTTTAATCTGCCACCAACGACACCAATAAAACAAGGTCCAAACGGAGATTATATTCTTGCGTGCATTAGAAGAATGCATTACACCTTATACCATGATGAGGAGACTACAAGAACGACACCACAAAATATATAACGAAGGAAAAACCGGATAAATAAATAAAAAGAAATCGTAGACAAGACGAAGATTGGCTTGGCAGAGTGTATTGATGTGATATAAATCGTATATTTTCAAAAAAAAACACACACACAGCTACAATTGCTTTTTTACAAAAACCACCAGGCAATGTTTAGTCATGTAATATCCCGTTTTCACACATGCTGTGGTGGCATGGTGGTAGTAAACTTGTTAACCCGGCTAACCTAGTAGAAGATAGAAAAGAAGAGGCTCGAATTTTTATCGTTATTGTCGTTTACTGCTTACTGCTGTGTCAGGATTGAGCCCACGTCTTTTGCAAGTTTTAAATACGACGAGTTTTTGCATTTTGTTTGACAAGTTCACTGCTGACTCCCTTGCTCGATAAACAAACTGTATGCACCACCACGACACGTATGATTTACCTCATCATCATCAGGGAAAGATGCGCGGAGAAATTGACTACATAATTAGTATTCTTTCTACATTTACTTGTCTATGATAAATAGGAACAGAGATGTACATATGTACACAAAACTCTACTGGGTTCAGTGTGGACCAGCATGAATTTAACGAATGTGGCATTAATGTAAATAGAAACAATGTCAAATAAAAAATAAAAACACGAAAGAGTTTGGCAAGACTTACTATGTGAAGTGTGTTGCACCACGGGGCATACACCGAACACAGGAAAATGTTCAGGGCTGGACTGCATTTAAGCTGAAAAAGGATAAAAAGGGCAATTAAATTTTAATTGCATATTAGGATTGTCAAAAAAATATATTAATTTACGCAGTGGCAGGGGTGACTTGCCAACATGTACAACTAAAGGATAAGGGTCTTGTTTATGACCTGTCGTTTTCGAGATAGTTATTATACTACGCATACCTGTCAGTCGGGCCCGGGTAAAAATGTGGTTTAATCATAAACAATAATAATAAGTTGTTCTTACAAGTAATTGTTGTCTACGCATAGAAAATTGAACCATAATTTTATCGACTTTTCGTAAACTTTTTAAATTCATTACAGTTCAACTAGTTCTTGGATTAACTTATATATTTACTGGCATATATTCTCTAGATAGAACGTCAATAAGTACTAGAGACGACGAAAGTTTTAAAAAAATCTCTTTTACATGTTCAGACATACACCTTGGATTGCATGGAAGTAAAAGTTTAATTCGGAAAATATTACTACAGCATTGGAGAGAAAAGGCAAAAGGTCATACGAATGACTGGAATGACAATAGCTTTGTAAATAAATGGGCCATGGACAGCGTAACTTCATGATATACGAATTGCAATATGCTAATAAGACTTTGACTGCGATATCTTTGACTTGTCTGAAAAGTGTACAATTTTGTTGTTCATTTTTTACGATCTTTCTGCTGATAACCAACTACTTGAATCCAAATCAAAACTCATGTTACATTTTTTTTACCTTAACTAAAGCGTAATACGTGTGGACATCATATCCAGCCTCTTCCTGGGTGGTATGTCCTAACAGATTTGGAAGAAATGTCTCATTGTATGGCATTTCTTTGCACAAGGGAATGGTGATTGGCTCACATCGACCATTGGTTTTTGAACCACCACCATGAGGACTATCATGGTGCACAAAGTCAACGTCTGACGACGCTCTGCCTGTCACCGGTGACGAGATTGCTGATGCATACGTGACTCCTCCATTTGACACGTGGACAATGACCGTCACCACCCAGAAGAGCCAAGTCCAAATAAGGTTGATATTTCTTCTGGTTGCTGTCATTGTGTTTGCTTCAGGCATATTGCACCACACTTAGTCAACGAAGACACACCAGTCTCCAACACTAATCAGCTCGTGAAGCCAAGAGATACGAAAAACACTTCTTCTTTTAGCTGGGCATTCACATCATGATGACTCTGCATAATTACATGGTACTACTGCTGCCGTAGATATGGAAGACCACGACTTGAGAGTATTTAGGGCTCGGCTTCTTTATCTCCTCTGTTGGCACACCAGGTATTTAACACACTTGACAAATTGTAAAACTTCATTCACAACGAATAACCACAAGTATTCACTTTGTAAAAAAAACTTCCTTTTACGACAAAAATGAATATCTAATGCGTTAGAATTATCAAATTTTAGCGGTAAATCTTGCTTAATTGTAGACGTCTGGTAATCCTATGTTGTACGTAATCTCCCTTTGCAGAGCCCAGTAAATACCGGTAATAATGATGATGATGCCAGCGTTGCGGTTCGATTCATTTATTGTTGTTACAAACCGGTGCAAATTACAGCGACGAATAATATTAACAATAACTATAATTTGCCCCACCTCTTAATGGTGTTGCTAGATTGTCATTTCCTTGCCTGCTGCTGTTCCGTCATTTTTGTGCTTTCGGTGAAAAAAAAACTAAAGCTAAAACAGTACACACGAAATAAAGTGGACTTAGGACGGACAATATCTGCTTTTCTAGTGGCTATTGTATCGTTAAAGGTTTTTATGCTGTGCTCTTAAGCAGACACAGATCATCATAAGCTGTAGCGCGTATTGTTGTCAAGATTCAGTTATCCGACATGTTGCACACAGGCACATAATATGAAAGACATTTATTACGGCAGAACATTATATTTGAGAAGCTAAGCCACACTCGCCAATTGCCACTTTACATTTTTTTCTTTACGAACTACTAGTACTATTACTACTAACGGTCATGTTTGCAGAGTTGCGTTTTGTGCACGTCTTGTTTTACGTGCGTAATAAAATGGTAAATGATTGTGAGTAGCTGCTTTTAGAACTGTAGAACGCAAACGCAACGGCGATACTGCCTGCTTTCTTGAAATAGTAGTTTTTGCTGATTCACTTTTCTTGTCTTATCATTATCCCTTCCCTTTTTGCGTGAAAAGGTAGTAGTACGTTTTACTTGGTCTTGGTTTTATTAACTAGATTTCTTTTCTTGTGTCAACTTCACAAGTTGAAGCAGCAGACTCCTCTCTGCTGTTGGCTCTCTTACTGACTTTTTCTATAACAAGTACACACAGGCACGAAACTAACTGTTTCGACAAGGAAAGAGTTTCTCGTCCGTCTTTTTATGCTTTGTCCTTTAAAGCGATGAGAATTAACCATATTTGTCCCCGTAAAAACATCCCACAGCATAGCGTGACGTGGAAAACAAAGGGTTGATTATCTGAAAACAGTCAATAAGAATTTATAACAATCATATATTAAACCGTTCTTTTTTAATAATGGCCATAGGTGGTTGCGTTACATATTCAAAATTTTCTGGGAGGAAGCATAAGCTTAGCATCTTGTGCAAGCTTGTAATGGAAAAATGTATAGTCAACAAAGACTTTTCATACTACACAACGCATACACTTTTTTGTAATATGCAAAATATGCATTAGCCACAAACTATATAATGGTTGCACGTTGCAACATTGTAAAGTTGGTCACAGGTGCATTTGTCAAATCAGTATCTGAATCTAAACACTTGAAAATTGAAAAATTAAATATATGTCGAAGAATAACATGTACCTATGTGATCATATAAATTCAGGGCCAGTTGCCACCCATTAAAAGTAATGTTGTAAATAAAAAATGAGATTCGAGACGGGTTATTTGCAAATTAACAATCAAAATGTTTTAGACATTTCTTCTCATAATATGACGTACTGCTTTATCACGTCAATAAAATTCTCCATAAAATGGTTTAAACAAGCCCATTGATCGCGGTTTCACAATGTAACTAAAAACGAAGATGTTTCATAAAAACAAAACATCACTGTGCACTATAATATTATATTGCTTCAAGAGTGGCGTCATTCGGCCATTTAACAATCGTCATAATAATCAGACCGAGGCCCAACCCAGTTTCATTTTCCCTTTTGAATTTCCTCACGTTTTGCCTTCATGCAAATGAATCATAGTTAAGCATCGTACATCTCGCTCTGCACATCATCAACATATATCGCCCTTTTTGATTGCTTACAAATCGGCACTATTACCGTCGTAATCGCCAACATCAACATCACATCAAAATCAATTCTGTCGATTGATCGTGATGACTGCACACATTATTGTGTGACGAAACGCTACATATATGATCTCTTCATAACGTGCCATTTCAAAATAACGACGTTTCTATTCAAAAATTCAAAAAAGAAAAGAAATAAAAATCTAAAATGACTTCAGCTTAACTGCACTTCTATCTCCGTATTATGCAGCTCCATATATTTTCAACTGCACAACTAAACTCTCAAAAATATTTAAATTTCGAATTTCACACATTTCCTCCTGATGGCAATGCTCCCATTTTACCGTTGACCGCACGCACAAATACCTTCATTAAGTACCTATAGTTATAGTTGCATTCTCCTACCACCACCACTAGACTAGCCATTCTCCAAATGAAGTCATTGGCATTGTTTAATTAATATGTATGAAAGAAACGATCGTAATCTTCATCATTGCCATACCGAAGTATGTACAACACAAATCGTCTTTTTTGGATGTGCTCAAACTTACAGAGAGAATGCGTTTCGGTAAGTTGAAATGTTAAAATATTTTATGTCCGTAAAGAAGATTAGATGACTCGTAAAAGGTCAAGTTTTTCTCCACATGCGGACAAACATACAACACAGCAACAATGGAGGCGAGACCGAACGTACGCCTGGGAACCACGAAGCTTGCCTTACAATCACTCTCTTGTGTTTTCCGTTGTGGATAACACGTACTATATACACCCTCATATGTCCTGCTGCACCGCTATGCATAATATGCTTAATGAATCGACAAAAGCTGTGTATCCGAAAAAAATCTTACATTTCTACTACATCCATCGCTTATTTTTTTGCGGGCGACTACTTCAATTTAAACAATGATTCAATTTATTAACGTTCCTTCTTGTTACGCGAGAAAGAGGTGTTGCTACAAACATCCATAAACATTTTTATGCTGCTTCATGACGAACATCCACTCGAAACTTTTATCGCCTGATCGGAATTTCAGCAAAAAAATTAGCTGTTCTCCTCAATTTTTACACAGACTCACACGCATTTACAGACCTATAATGTTTACTTGTTGTAATTTTCTCCTTTAAGCTTTTTATTGTGAAGGAGAAGATTCTTAAAAAAGATCTGCATAATTTTTCACAACAAACAAAAGGAAATTAAGTATGTGTTATTTTTCTTACAAGCTTTATTTTACGACCCTAATTCTACATTCAAAACAGGATTGTTCAATTGTGCATACATTGAATACACAACTGTAGTTTTTTTCGTGAAAAATGCATAAAGCCACCCGTTTCACATATGTTAAGACTTTTTTTGAAAATACTGAAACAGAAAGGTAGTCTCGTGAATCCTGCAAACTATAAAACTTATCGTGAATGGAACACAAAAGACAGAACTTATATTGAGTGGAACGCTCTTTTTTTTCATCGCTTTCCACGTGCAGACACACATATTTACAAAATCATGCAAGACATTTGACATTTATTTTCGCATTATTTTCTTCCTTGGCACCTCTTCTGCCTACGTCGCCTACGTTTATGATCCTGTTGCAAATTACGGTACCATGATACAGAACTATATTTTGTCAATTTAACAAAAATGTAAACCAAAACGGTGACAAATATACAGGCCATTCGTATGTAAATTTTTTAGGACTTTCTCTCCTTTTAGAACCGCAACGTTGGTTGGTACTCGTCTCTCTACATGTATCGACATCATGTTGCGCTGTACATCTTATTGTTGTACTACCTTGGGTGTTGTAGTATACTGTCACATCATCGTGATACGAAAGAAAATTAACATTATTTGTTACAAGCTATGCAGTATTAAATTTTGCTACGAACGATTCTTTGGTTTCGTTTGAGAGGTGCCGACCGAACAAGTGGTAAAAGTGGAGAGGGGACTGTTTTTAAACCTATTACTGAAACACGAACACGAGCACACTTGACAGAGAGCAAGATACTGTTTTCGCCATTTGGTTGGACATGATTACACCATAAATTTTCTCTTCGTGAGAAATAGATTTTGCTGACAACTCACATATTCTTTGCAGACTTTTCTACTTTTGAAAAATAGATAATCTTTCAACGGTATTTCAAAAAATGTTTTTTCTGTGTGTGCGTGAATAAAGTAAATTGCATTTTGAATAACAAGACTACTCTAAGATATTTTGCTGTTACGTGAAAACTGATTACATAAAAATGCTGCACCGCTGAATCAAAAAACTAGACCAAGTTGTATTGGTGCAATTTGATAGTAAGACTCCTGATAAACCGCGCTGTTTTACAGAAATTGGTCTGCACGTTTTTGCGATTTGTGTATTTATCGGAAAATACAACGCTCCATGAGAAAGGCCCAATAAATAAATAAGTGTACCATGTATAAACCGTATAAACTATATGCAACTTTATGATATATAATGCATATGCAAGCAATTCTGTATAATTATTATTGTAAAATTCATATTAATTTTTCATATTGAGCTGTTAAGTCAGTCGAACGAACTGCTGAATTTGGACAATAGAAACAAGAACAAGTTCTCGAGCATTCAAGACAATAAATTCAAACACCCTTTTGTTAGCGTACTTTCAACATAGTTTTAAAGTCATTTCTTTTTTATCTGCATCTTCATTTTGCAAAGCGCTGACAGTTGCTTACTTCAAGCGTAAAGCGCCACATTGTCCATTCTGATGAAGATATGAAACGAATAAAAATAAAATACAATCATTCCACTCGACCGATGAAAACCCGAAAGATATTATATTGAAGTTATTTTATGCGCACAAGCACATACTATTTTTGTACTTTGTTATTACCCCGCTTGTATCCCTCCCCTCTACTAATAAAGCACACACACACGAGTGCACGACAAGTTAAAACACGCTTACCGTCAACCGTGGTAGGAGTGTCTTTTAGAGGAAAGCCAACTCCAACGCATAATATTGACGAGTGAAAACCAAATAACATAAAACTTGTGCATCACTTTAAGATGTCGCCGTAACTTATCGTACTATCACTATCACACACACACCATCAAGTTCTCTTTACAGATGGATAGCAGCAACAGGTCGTGCATGTAGGCATTTGATATCAAATGTATCGGCAATGTCCGTTTTTAGATAAAATGAGCAGCTTTTTAGAATGTGTGAGAAGAGACAAGCAGACAGACAACTGCGTGAAGAGACCTCTTTAGTCGGATCACTCACGAAAATTCATAATAAATTATGCATGGTTTACTTGACATCACACACAGATAAAAATTGCTTACCCTCTACTCATCTGCAAGCATACAATGCTTTTTAAGTGAATCTTCAAGTCACCAAGTGGCTTTGTTGGCCAATCCCAGAAAGCTTTCAAGTCCATTAGGCATAAGTTATATCTACTGTGAATCGAAGGAGGATTTAAGTGACGCGTACTATTCGTTCAGTGAAGCTACTAGGCAATAATAATGAAATCGAAAAACGTCGAGTACATTTTGTCCATCCCTTTGAGCATGCTTTCAGCCCAAAAATCACGTTGTGTTAGTTAAGGACTGTTGAATTGTCAATAAGTTTGCAATTTATTTTTCTTTCTCAAGCAGTTTCCTCTTTATTCGACGTGACTGAAGAGTTTTCATGATTTCATGTCATGTCGACAGTTTGATGAATGAACCTTCTGATGAATCTAAATGATCGGTGTAATGATAATGATGCTGATGATGAGCGTCAAGTTTTGAAGAAGAAAACGTAGATATGTGTTCCTACTTTTAAACTGGTATAAAAAACGAGAAAAAGAAAATTAGTCCAATTGTTTAACAAAAACTGCACAGTATTCAGTAATTACACGTATGTAGTTTATCTAATAAAATAATTTAGATCCTCTGGGGGTGGGAAAAACGTGACGGGGAAAACAACTAGAATTTACAAAAATACATAGGTAGTATTTCATTCAGGTACGGTGCGTTTGCGTTGTTGTTGTTTGTGTCCTAAGTCACACGAGAAATGTCTCACAAGAAAATTTACAGCTCAAAAGAGTGAAAAGATCATTTAATGACAATCGTTACGATAATCAAAATTGTTCACCTGGCGGTGGGAAATATTGGCTAACAACTAAACAACGTACAAACAAACAGTGAAGCAAAAAAATAATAGTGCACTTGGCGTCAGAAACTGCTGACTTACGACAGGAAATATGCAGCAACCACACCTCCGATGGTAATTAATTGTCTATAACATGGGACTATAAAGTAAATTAAATTAATTAACCTTATAAAAAAGAGTGGCACAGCGCCTATTTTTACAACACCTTTTTCTTCTTTAATTACCACCTTCCTCCTACCTACTCTAACTACATACTGTACAGTGTATACACATTAAAGTCAGGATACCACACACTTAGCGCCGTAGCAGGAAGAACACTAGATAACTCATGATTACAGATATTGACTGTTCTTAACGACAGATTAGAGACTCGGAGCATCATTTACATTGACATTTATGCCTTCGTAAAAATCCGCTGTAATGCCGACACTACCAAAAATTTATCATCATTTTTGTAAACTTGTAGGATACACCGCAAACTCAGTACATTCCTTTCTCATGAATTTTTGCTAGCGTGTTGTTGTCTGTCCTTTTGGCAACTTTCCATTATAGTTCATTTGACATTGCTGAGATAAATTTTTATCGGTATAATCAACCACGCGAGGGTTTATACTTTTTATGCAGCATCGTCATCGTCAGTGGTAGTAGTAGCAAGAATAATTTGGAATAATATTGGGATGGGTTTTTGGTGCATTGCACCCACCTTCAACTCCTACAAGTAGATTTGAATGAAGTCACAGCAAAATGTAGGTATTTACTGGCTGATTATGATTATACACTTTCTCACATTTTACCAGATTGTAGGTGTCGAAATACAAACCCTACGTTCGATAAATTTACTAATGAAGTGATATTTAGCTGTGCAAACAATTTACATGTATGGACTACAGACGAGCTCATATTGCATTTGAGAAGGTTGGTGATAAGCGCAGAAACAGAGAAGACGAATAAGGCAGTTCATTAAAATCTTTCGACTCTCAGCCACTCAACAAGTGGTCAATGTGGCATTTCTTTATAATATGCGACGATCATTGTTTGCTCAAAAATGGCAATTTGTAACTTATTTCATTACTTGACTGTTGATAGTGTGTAGTGGGAAATTTGGTGATGAGTTTGACTACCTCAAAATTCTGCTGGCATGTGGTAGTGTACAGCACAGGATGATGATAATGTGGTGTGCTATTCAGCATAATGCTGTAATTTGCTGGGTTGTTTATAGTTAATGATGATCAATAATAGGATGCGCATCACGTAACTGACATGCAGACAGGACCATAATTAGGAGTATGTATAATGGCAATGGCTAACCAAGAAGGGTTTAAATAGTTACCATCAGTGAACGAATCGTGTCACAGTGTAAACTTTGAAGACAATGCGCATGCGCAGACAAATACACGGTACTCATCTTTTGTTTACTCCCAAAATTAACGCACTCCCTTGCGAATTTTCTTCGTGTTGCGCATACGCCTACTATTTCGCGAAAGTGGTGGGGAATTTTTTTAAAGACTGTCAATAGTTTTAGTAATTTTCGATCAGTGCCTGAAAATGCTAATTAGGGTGACAACTGACAAGTGGCGGCGTCTAAAATTGTGGATGATGAAAATACACATTCTATATATAGAATTGCTTAATTTTATAAGCGTGATCAACTCCTAATGTACCTAGTATCAAAATACCAAAATCACTGAGTCATGTACAGGCTCCAGCATATAGTATGTAGTCGGGAAAATGGTGTATGGTTTTTTCATAAGTCGGATCCAGCCTTACAAAAGTGTTTCTAATAGTCGTAAAATCATAACTGACTTCAATTCAATTTATTAGCCATATTTAAGTTTATGAACATAATGTAAATAACAATAACGTTGAAAACATTGACGTTTCATTAGATTTTTTAAAGATTAGAACAATGCAATGTGCCGACAAGTCATGGATCTTCACTGTATACGTAGAAAAACTAAATAATTGTGAATGACTACAATATGCATTGCTCGTTTTTCCTTTCATGGCTTTAATTTAATTGAGCAAAACGACTGGTGAACTCCTATCACATATATTCCGTGCACCACCGCATCCTTGTGTTTATGTGTTTATGACATTTATAAAAAGATATTTAAATGAGAGATTAAACTTACATTTTTATTTATAATTCCTTCTCAAAGGTGATTGTTCTACTCCGGTATAATTCAAGGCATAAATATTCCTCTCACACTTCAACATCCCCGCAAGCGATGTAAGTTTGGTTGAATGTATATAACACTCAGGCTACTCAGGCACAACACAAACGTATGGCACTTAAAAAATATTTAAAGCGTCTCAAAAATTACTCCCACACTCCGCACACATCGTACAATGTAAATTAAACGGTGTGATTTTTTAAATCCCATTCGTGTCTTCTCCCTCACACAACTAACATACTCGTCAACTCATTATCATTTATAAAATACAATTTGTTTTACAGGACAAAAACAACACTATCAATCTCCCATCGTTCAAACAAATGATACACAAATAAAAGTTTACATTTGTAGTTTCAGTCCCGAGTCCATCTCGATATCTTTGCGCAACGAGCAAGAACTAAAACACTGATTTGCTTCGGAAAAATTGGTGTGCAAAAACCACAGACAAAATACAATCCATTTATTTGAACGCTTGTTGCGTTCCGCTTGACTGCAAAATACTCCGAATCTGTAGCATGTTTATGTACATAAAAATTCCCGTCTTGCCAGCAAACGAAAATAATGTAAGCAAATAATAACGTCAACAAGTTTTATTGGAAGCAGCATAACATTATGTACTACTACTACACTACACTATATCTCTCCTGAGCGGAGATATGCTATTTTGTTTAACTTTGCACACAGCGAAAAATAACCAACTTTTCGGTAAAAAGAAGATGCGACTGTTAGTACTGTTCCCCGTACAAGGCAAGACGTTCTGTCTTTCTTCTGTTCTTGCGTAAGGGTAATAATAATAAGAAGAAAAATTAATTTTCTTTCGCTGTCTACCATTTACATTCTCTGTGCCAGGGATCTGAAACAAGCATTCATTCTTCATTTTATTATTTACAATGTACTACAGCCATTGCATCTGGGTACGTTCTAAATAATGTGTATTATTGTACAAAGAAGCCTTATGAGTGGGTATACAAATTGACATAAAGCATCAGACCAGTATTAGGTTTCTTCAGTATATGGCAGCATGTATTTCCCCCTGTATGTACTTGTATCAGCACAGCAGCACCATGTACTATTTGAGCATGTAAAGAAAAGGGATGTTCTGGTGTAGGGGATGCAGAAAGGGATAAATATTTTATGCATACCACGCTGTTTACATTATACAGCATTTTGTTACTGGCCAGCTTTTTTTATTTTGATCTGTTCCATTTCCATTGTGTTCATCTATGTCCATATATGAGCACCCGTTTGCATATAGCTATCTATATACTATGTACAGAATGTGGATATCATTATATAAAAAATATCGAAGTAGTGATATCTATCTACATCTGTGTATGTGCACAACGAAATGGTAAAATTGAAAACTTGTAGGAAGAGAAAAGTTTATACACTGTACGGAGGATGGAGAGAGGCTGTCAATGATACACAAAGCACACACCACACACTTATTTACCCTACAGCTCTTTTGTGATGAACAATTTTGCCGCATATCCACACGGTTCACGATTCTGTACACTGCACAGTGCAGTCTGCACTGCACACACACACAGGTATTATAATATAAGGCATACAGGAATCGAAATGTGTTGGTTGGTAAGGATGTTTCATTTTGCTGAATGTTCATCTCACTGCCATTGCATTCCATATAACTACATATATATATATATATCAAGACCAGTTTAGTTTAGCTAAAGATGAAGAATCATTATCGTCAGCGGCAGGAGTTCTATCTTTCCCCCACATCATATCCACGTTGTTGTTGATGATGAGTTGTTCGCGTCTTTATATATGTTGGTTTGTATATTATCATAAGACTTGCTCTATTCATTATGTTTTACAACAGCATATTACACTCATATCATCAGCGACCAGCGGCCAACTTTAGTTTTTTCTTGAGACAACATCAAGAGACAAAGTAGTGCGCTTTGGCTGCCTGGTTATACCTACCTATTTGCTGGCTTGTTACATGTTTGACGGTGGCAAGTCTTTGAGAAGGGGGAGATGCTGCAGAGAAAATGAGGAGCTGGGGTTTGAAAATGGTAACAAAACGATGACCATGTATATTTTTACAGTAAATTTGATACTGCTATATAAGGTGGGTACAATAGGTGGGTGAATGGTATGGCGTATGTGTGTGTATATTACTTAAGGATCAGACTAAAACCACCACATATACTTTTCAATTAATATGCTGTTAATAAGGGTACGGAAGAAAAATTACGGCGAATTGGTATACTTGTTTTTTTGGAGAGGATAATTTTCCACGGTGAAGGACAAAAAAACGAAATGAAAGATGGGGACTGAACGGAGGACATCTTCAATTTGACGACGTAACAGGACTTGGTAAATATCCTTGTTAAGGAAGTATTTATGCGGAGAGGCTTCCATCTCAGGCCATACAACATGCGGAGGAAGGAAGAATAAGAAAAAATATTTCTTTTCAGAAGGAACACCTATTTGGATACTTCAAATGTTGGATAATAGATGTTCACATACATCTAGATATACCTGAAATGCTTTTTATATAACATTACCAACTGGAGCCCTTACATTCATCTCGATGATGTTTAATACAAAGAAATATGTGCCTGTCGTGTGAGAAGATATTTCTCATTGACACGAAGAAAACTCCACAGAGCATTTCATTACCGCGTTGCATTCAACAAAAGAAGCCTTTGTGCGGTCCCGTCATTCCGTCTAGTTTCTCATTTTCATTTTTTCTCTCTGTACCTTGCAATCACCATCCTATCAACAAAAGAAAATAGTTTCAAACTCTTGTAGATAATGCAAGTAAACAGTATTTTTGTATCTCTATATACTTTTCTGTACACCATTACTCGTTTTAATTTTCTCGGCAGATGTTTCACCATTTTTAAAGATAGGGTAGGGTCACAATTTTTTGGAATTTTCAACATTGATGTGGTGGCTAATCTACATGAATGCATGGTGTCTTGCAAACATTCAATTTTCTTACGATTGTGGCAAAATCATCCTTTTTGTTATTTTTGTTTCGCTGTGTTCTGTTTGAAACATCAAGTTGTAAATTACTAAATTTTAATTCTGCTTTACGAGGCGTGGTGCAAGAAAATAATTAACAATATTTATTGGTAGCTGCAAACGAAAGAAATCCCAGTTCATGCCATATATGTTGTGTACGTAGGCGCAAACAGTATGGCATCTAAAATACGCAAATTAATAAAGCTTCATAAAATGGTCCATTTGTCTCAAACTTTCATTATCGCTACTCCCTATTGTAGTTATTTTGTACATGTGGAAATGTTTTTGCGCCTCTTCACCCTGGAGCAAAATAGACCGAACTTGTTAAGATTCTCAAATAAAATGCTTGTTATTGCACACGAATTAGAATTTTTTAGCAAAATGGTAGGCTAGGCTGTGTTGCAGATGTATAATATAAATGGGCTTCCATGTTCACGATAATTGCGCTACGCTGGTTTATAAATGATGATAATGTGTGTCTGTATGCATAAAATGTTCACTCCCGGCCGCAGAAGCAAAATGACTTGTGCTTCACACGAAGAAAGTATGAATTTGGAATACAAATTGTACGTGCACAATTTTACGACGACGCGAAACGTAATGTGAAAATAAGGCAAAACAAAAGGCAAGGCTTGTTATTTTATCGTCAAGCTTGCATAAAACCTACCATCCCGTCTGGCTACTCACAAAAGCACTGTACAATAGCTTGTTATTATTCATTCCGAAGAAAAAGTCTACAATTTTCAGTAGTTTGGCCAACCTCTTTTCCTACCCATCCTGTGACTAAACAACAGTACCATTTAAATTCACAAAATAATAAGTAAAGACGTACAATTTTCTACAAGAGATATAATAATATCCAACAAACTTGTTGTTGTAAATTAGAATTGTATATGGTACGTATACAACATCATCGCGTTTCAGCAGCATTGCCTGGAGCAGCAGCATAGAAGCATATGAATCCAACATGACAGTCATCGAAATAATACGGGATGAATTGGTCTAGAATTTATGCTTCTTTTTCAGTTCTGTCGTTTTAACGTGAAATTGTGAAATGAGAGGTTTCATGCTGCTCTGCCTCTCTCTCTCCTCTCTCTCTCTCTCTCTTTGTGTAAGTTTGTAGAGAAGATCGTCTTCGGCACTACTACTGTGCTCCTTTTGCACGGAAAATATTCAACAGGTGAGAAGACCAGGTGAGTTCCTTTTATATGTTATCAATATCATTCATTTAACAACTACGACTTGTTCCATCACTTCATCTCTATGTACCATGATGCATTCGTGTATCTGCGGTAGTCAGTTCAGAAACGACGGGTACGGGTACTAAACCAGCAGTCGTTTCAGCTTTGATAATCTAATGGTAAATACTGCATGTTTCGTAATTGCTATCTGCTGTGAGCAACGTCGACAGAAAATTTTAAAGGGAAAGAAATGTTCTTCACGGGTATCTGAACAGGAACAATTCATTTTGCAATGCTCCTCTTGCTGTCTATTAGTGTCTATCAAATACTGAAGAGTCAGCAATTTTAAGTATGACAAACAAGGGGACGACGGCATCACACGTTCACGTATGCTATATAATGTTATTGTAATAAAAGGGTCAAGTTTACGTTATACGTATATTGTATTGTATAATTCCTGATTTTCCATGGATGTACACGTAGCGTACATTTAGTGTTTGCTCTAGGGAAAATCGGCAGGCCGGAACAAAGGTAAGTAGATCAAATTAAACTGGATGGAAGATTGCGAACTGAATTATGAAAATGCAACGAGAAAGATGAAAAGAGCAGCAGATATTGCTGATTAATGCAAAGAAATGTAAAGTTTAAAAAATGATAAATTCCTATCGTATTCGTGCATGTGCTAAATCTGTCGGTTTGATGCGTCATGAAACGGTAGCAATCCGTCGTTTTAAAATGAAGTAAAATGACTGACTGTGAAGTGAAGCGAAGGCTTCAAAGTGAGTTAGCAAAAATACTCTTCCGCCATAGAACATTTTTGGTATTGCGACGTGAAAAGTTTGAATGAATGTACTACGTATATTTGATACATATTTATTAATAAAATAATAATAACATGCCCAAAGGCATATCTGTCTGTGTGGCCTTTGTTTGGATTCATAAATTTATTACCTAATACAATTTATAGAGATTATCAAGAATAAATAAAGTAATTTTACCACAACTTTAATTTTTTGTACAAGTAGACATGATGATGATGTAGGTTGGGCGGCGCCAGTGCCGCAATCGTAAAGCAAAAAGTATTAAAAATACAATATTGTATATTGCATACTCCCATCAAACGCACCGACGAATCGGATTATAATCACTCAAGGATAACGGATGATAGCAGCAGTAAAAACAATATGCGTAAACGAAAAACATAATATTATTTCATGTCTAATAAAACCGACATCTGCAACCAAGAGCTAACCACAACTGCTCTCGTATGCAATAATTGGCAATGACGGTATTGCTGTGCTACAATGTGTTTCATAACTTTTGCTTCTCCAATGTATAGTGCCGGGTAGGCTTCAATATTTTCAGTGTAAAGACATTTGATATTTACAAGTAAACACAATTATTAGCAAAAAATGCAATTTTTACTTGAAAATGTTTGCGTAATATCCACAATAACTTGTCCTTGCACTCACGTGTAACTACTTTAGACATAATTTTTCAGATATTCCACAAAGCATTCTTCTCTACCTAAATATGAATATTAAACAACACGATACAATCAGTTTCCCTGTTTATTATTCTAGCCTTTCACTTTGTTTTGTGCAGTAGTGCACACTTTTTGATAATTGAGCATGTTATTTCCTCGTATGAACTAAAATGCATATTTAAAACAAAATTATACACTGTCAAACGGTCAAGTTTCTTGTCAAACTTATGAGGCTATTAATAAATGAATGAATTTGATATTTAAGCGCTCGTGCATTATGTATTTATATTTTATAAGCTTACTATAAGGCTACAAAAAATTAGAAATAATGATAACATACATAAACGAAGTGTTCGTACGAACGTATGATGGTGCAGTCTTTTTCCTTCAATACGTACAATAACGTAAAAAGTTAGAATGGATGGGATACGCATAAGACACGGTTTAATACTAATTGCTAATTAGTAATTCGTCTTTTGTTACAATTATATGATTATGTCGCGCTATATTGTGTATACATTTTTAAGTCACAACGTCACAAGTAAATGTTGCTTCATTTTTCATAAATTCCAAAAAGGTCCTCCAAACTGCTTCAAAATAGGATCCTCCTAAAAGGATCTGCTTCAAAAAGGCAGGGTGCTATAAACTCGGAAACTATCTCCGGTGAAAGTAAACAAATAAAGCTGAAATCAAACATATCTGTTGCATATAATAATTATGCCGAATTCAAAACCACATGTATTATTATTACTATGTGGAAAAATGCATGCGAGCGCTCAATCCCTGCCCCGGAGATCAAAAGCACAAATAGATTTAAATAATTTAGGATTCAGACACGCTGAAAGGAAATTCGTCTTCTGAAGACTTCTTCACTTGTACTTGTCTTAGAGTCACCACTTGGTTATTAATCAATGTCTTTTTGGGTAGCCACCGTGGCTGTACCTCTTTTTCTGGTGTTTCAACAACTGCTGGCTCTTGTCTGATGATTATATATCGACAAGGATTTCTTCATGATGTTGAAGCAGCAGTTGTGGCGGCGGCGTTTTGAAAGAAAATAATTTTCATCAGTCGAACCTGCTGCACGGTATGTAATGATAGCTGTGAGTGCGAATGATTCATATTATATTATAATTTAATCGTGCTATCGTGCATACACCAGAAGAGCATAGGTATACAAGTCGATGCGGAATGATTAAAATCTGTTTAATAGCCTGTTATGCTACAGGATAATGACTATCGGGTCGCATGGCTGTATAAATAAAATGCACAAAATTGCAATTGGAAGCTTTTTTCGCGACACAAGTATAACCATATGCATTTAGCACCTACGACCTACGAGAGCTCAACCTCCGATTGACCATTAAAATTATGGACTGCTTTTATAAATTTTTACAATATTTTAGTCGTTATTTAATAGCTTACGTCTATGTATAGGGTATACTGTATGTTCACTGATTACATACACAAGAAACAAAGGTAACTTTTACTTTAAACTTTTGTAATACAATGTTGAACAATTAATTGACATCCTATTACAGAATATGTACGTATACTTCCAAAGTTATATCATTTATAGTTAGTATTTCTTATTTTTCATGCATGTGCATTGCATATTTCACTTACTGCATACAACTAATTTGTCACACAATAAAACAATTTATAATTCCAGGATGATTTTTTAAGTGCTGATTGTTTCATACAGTTTTTAACGATATACTGACGCCTTTCTGGACGTTTCCTGAGAACTTTGCTTCTGCAACATCCTTTCTCTCCGTAAGCTGGCCGTTTTGTTTAGTCTAGGCATGATTGGGGTAGGTCGAGACTGCCAAATATTCCACATTATTATGCAGAGCCATGAATTATTCTAGATACGATTTTTTTGAAATTGGAGAATAAACCTTACCTTTCTGACAATGCTTGTATTACTCGACAGTGAAGCTGTTGCTGCAGAGATTTGAGACGCCAATCCATTAAAATTAACGCGACCGATTCCAGTTTGACGGAAACGACACATGCAACAGCAAGTGAGGTGTCGACCCATCGCTGCATTGTTTTGGCAGAATCTCGGTTCCGAGCCAATAGATTCTTTACCTTCACTGTATCCATTCATGAGTCCTGTGTTGTTATCAGGAAAATCCTTGTAAAATCAAGGAAATCAAAAATGAAACCCGGTAGTTCACATCAGCGAATTATTTCTGGTGTAAAATATTTCAAATTATAACTTACAATTATTGATACGAGACCAGAATTAAGAAAAACTTCCAATATCCGGACATTTTCCTTTATTTTTGAGACAGTGTCTAATAAATGATTGGTACTTTGTATGCAAAGATCTAAATGTATTTCTGTCATCTTGTCGAACTTTCCAATAAGTTTTACCTATTCCACCTCTAGTTGCAAACTAAAAGCTGAACTTCTTTTCTCTCTAGAAAATAGTGCGTATGATACGATTAAGATTTTAGTACCTCTTTTCAAACTGTTCATGCCCGTGTATGTGGTCGCCTTTGTATTCTTTAAATTGTATCAACCGACATGAGATTGGTTTTCCATAGATGGGGTCATTATGGGCTTGTTGTTGGCTTAGCTCGTGCAATTCGAAACAATTTAAATATTAATAAGTAATGAGGAAGAATTGTAATATTGGCACTACTGGTATGATGAAAAGTTGAAGGTACCAAAACTACGTGACACGACACGGTGAATAAAATCAAAAGCAGGAGACTAACTTGTCATAGGTATTAAAGTAGGCACATGGCGCGTATAGTATATAATTATATCGTCCCACTACCGGCCACTTACCTCATTTTCTTGTAAGTTAATACATTCGCCCTCCACGATTTAAATTGTATGAGAGCCCAACAATTCCAATTATCGTGTTGATTTTAGACTTTTCTTGGGTACGGTACTCTGTCATAAGCAGCTATCAACTCTTTCAAAATCCGCTACTTATAACTTACACTGATGAAGCTTACAGTCTTAACCACACTGTAATTCTCGATTGCGTGACGCATCGACATCGAATTGGAAATTGTGGTTAACTGAGAAAACCCAATTTAGAGATCTATTATAGAGGATAGGCGATTACTATAATCATTTTGGTTTCTGTACGCATAAGTTATTCCACGAAATGATAAGAATCTGGTCCCGGGTGTTACGCTTCCTAACATGTGTCGCTATAAATGCTTCACATTCACAGAGGAACTAAATACGTCTTTTTTGTTTTTTCTGCCACATAATTGAGACATAATTTGCCAGTATAAACATGGTATAAAAACCACAAAAATATGTGACAATGACATCAAATAAATGCATGTTGGTAGTATGCTAAAAAAATCACAAACATAATATAATAATAATAACATAATAACAGAGTAAGTTTTATTTTATCCTTTTTGGAACAATTCTGTAATAATAATAAGAAATCACAACCTCCGCGTAGAGCATTCACATTTAAATACCATACATGAACAGTTCCTTTGTAAACAGGTAAAAATACATTCGTCTGAACTGACACCGGCAACCTTAACAAACACATCATTCATTACATCTTCAATATACGCATTAGTTTAGCAAGTAATTAACAATTTTAAAAATGTCAATCGTACAAATTCCCTAGAATTAGTTCATAAGGTTTAATAAGCAAGTATACGCCATGCTTATAAAAGCTTGCTGAAAGAAAACCAGATCATGACATTTTAAGGCACAAACGATTATTATTTTTTCCCTTTGCAAGCATCTTTAGTGAACACAAAAGATATATAGGCATCTTTTCATCGGAATAAAATTATACTGTCGAAATAAATTTAGTATATTTATGAAATATCTTGTTAAAGAAAATATTTTTTTAACATTTCAATTACTTTCCCTTTTGTGTATATTAGTTATAAATGATTAAACTTAAAAATAATTTTTGTTCGATAAATCTACGCGTAAACCAGTCAAAATAACAATTTTTATACGTTTAGAAAATCAATAATTGATAATCGTAATAGTCAATTAAATAAGCCTCTGAAAATAAATGCAAAATTCTGAAATGCATACTAGCCGAGCACAGCTGGCATTGTATATATTGTCAGGTAAAATTAATGGTGCAATACATATATACTTTTGGATCCAATCTCTCCCAAATAAACTTACCTACATTATGAATAAACTAGTTGTATATATAATGTTGTGTAATTTTATAGCAAATATCTGAAGGAGCATTCCAGGAATTCAAGTATCCAGTTTCATAATAATTATGCAAAGTTTTACGTATATATGTGAGAAAAAAATGTGTTGCAGAAAACTCATTGATGTCTAACGCCGCAGACACTTAACATTGTATTTTGAAGCACCATACCAGAAACAGGAAGAATAGAAAAGGCAGCTGAGTATTTTTTAGACTCCGATTCAAGTACCTGAATTAAATCATTCGGATCTAATGCGTTGACACGATAAAAGACACGCAGAAAGCATTCAGTAGACTTATCAGCCTCCTTAAGCAGTTTCCTATAGGAATATTCAATGATCTCTCGCAAGACCCCAATATCCAAATTAGTGTCATCGTTCACTGAAAGATAAAAAGTTAACTAATTTATTATCATGATAATCAAAATAATGTAAGTATATGACAACTAGAAACCAGTAAGTACTAACCGATAGATGCTTGACATACAATGGCAGCTATGCGATTTTCGTAGTTCCAGCGTCTCATGATTTTTACTTTCACATTTTCTTTTCCTACATAGCATCCGGTCTCCTCGTCTACACATCACGTATGAGTAATTTCAAAAGATTAGTACGGTATAAAAGGTTTATAGTAAAATAGTTAATAATATTTTAGCTTACATTCAAAAGCAGTATTGTGTTTATGAGCCCAAATCTGCCATTCCACCTTGGCGTCCCGGGGAAGTCCTGGCACAACTATATACTCCACAATAGAGTTATTTGTGCGCTTCTCAAGTTCTTGCCTGCACTCTTGGATGTATGTTTCATCAGTAACAAAGCAAATTCCCTGAACATGAGTAAAAAGCGTTAGGTAATAATTCTTGTGTACACTGTTGCTTATTTAGTAAATTGATGTACTAGACTGTGACAGTGACAACCTACTTGAACAATATCCCGAATTTCTACTTTTGGGTCTACAGCTCTAAGTACACGTGACAGGTGACGCAGAGCCAACCTACATTCCATGCGTGCTCCTCCGGTTATTAATTTCATACTTCCTGGCACCAGCGCAATTTGACCAGCTATATAAATGATGTCCCCGACCTAGAATGTAAAAGTTAGCGTATAATTTGCCAGTGTAAAATTTATCTTCAAAACAAATAGAAAAGCTTACCCAACAAGCTTGACTGTAAGGACCAATGTTTGCTGGAGCCCAATGAGAAATTCCTTGAACATGCATGCAATGACGTAAATTTCCGTCTCCATCAGGCAATGGCCTGTACGCTAAAGCTTCCAAAATAATCGCTGTTCCGGACGGAAGTGGAGCTTCCACGCATACTCTAACTGGTGGCCTCGTGGCAAAGAATTTGATGTACTCATTATTGTAAATCGGATAATCAGCCATACTGCCCACGTAAATACATATGCTAATCATGTCTGATAAACCAAAACCGTTCTCTTCAACAACACCTTAAAGTACAGAAAAAAACGTTTATTATAGCAAGTGAAGTCCGGGACTTATCCATGCATTTGTACGAATACGTCGACAGATTGAGAAGATCTCGTAGGCACAAACCTTGGAGTATTGTCAATGCTGCTTTCATGGGATTTACCTCATCCGTTTCTGATTCACCAATATCTTGGGTAGCATATTTTTTTCCTTCAACACCAACAATCCATAACCATCCTCCACTGTTTGTGGTAATGCGAGGTACTATAGGAAAAGATCTGCATTCATTAACATGGATGGTTTGGCACAATTGTTCATCCTTTGTTTCATCCTGTGAATTATGTTGGTCCACAGTATCACTCTCTGCGGCATTGACATTTTTATTTTTTCTTCTTGCGGAGCAGTGAACACTACAATGACGATCTGAGTCCACCGAGATATTTTTTTCTCCTGATTGAACCGCAGTACAACATTCCATGCTTCCATCACAATCACAGCAAACAGCTTTGTTACATTCAATTAGATCAGCTACAAAATCATCAGGAGATTTGACAGGATGACAGTTTAAGCGCTCCCTTTGACGGTCTAAAAGAGGTTCTTCTAACACAGCTTCTTCCTGAATTTCTTCCAATGACTCTTCTTTAACTGGTGTCACCTGCATTCAGATGTCCATATTTACACAAAGTTTTTAAATACATTGCCAATTCTTGCGCTAAATTTTATGTTCTTACAGTCTTTTTGACTAGATGTAATTTATTCAACTTCAAATATCCTACTGGAGCAAAGGCATCATTTGAATGGATAACTTTTTCATAATCCTCTCTGGAAAATATGAAGCAAAGCATATGTACATTGTTGACAGGCCAGGAATAACAAAAAATAAAGTACATTAATCAAACTTACAGAGCAATAGACTTTTGAAACAAAGGACAATCTAAAGTGAAAGTTTCATACTCGCCACCTTCGCCACACACATTAATTCCATACTTTTCCTTCTGTAAACGATATATTCAACTTATAAACAACAACTTTTATGATTTTACAAGAAATATGTATTTTTGTTTTGATTTACCGAGTCCATCAAATGAGCTTGCATTTCAGCAATCGTTTGCCCTAAATGTACATCAGGATTAAGACCAAGCGAAGCTGTTTTAATAATAATGGCATTTACTCTACAATCAATCATTTCTTGTAATAATTCTGTTTGGTCCCGTCTCCATAAATATGCGAGCGAAACCACTCCTAGTCTAGTACATCTGAAAACGGTAAACAAAATATCAAATTCCACAAAAATGCAGGCAAAAATTACAATGTATATTATACATTGTAATTGTAATAAAATACATTGGCATAAATTTGAATTTAAACATACACATTTTCCACCCTAATCCTCTGATAATCACTAAGTATTGCCCCAACAGCAACGCCTTGAAAATCGATGTCTGCCTAAATTACACACAACAATTTCGTTATTACGTGTGAACTGTTCATATAATTGCAATGTTAAAACATTTACTATAGTACATAAAGCATTACAGCTAAACACAAAGTATCTAATATGATATCAGTAACTAAAGTGCGTACTTTAACTTCCAATAGTAGCGAATAAAGATCTTCGACTTCATCTCCGTCCGTAGGTGAGTATTCTTTCTCTTGAGCGACGGCTTGACCAGATATTACTCGTCTATACAAAGGCAAGCCCATAGACTGTGAGTATAAAGAAATTCCGTCATGTCCCACAGTTTGGTACATATAACTGTCCATTTCATCTGAAATAAGATATAATGATTTAATTAGCAACATTCTGTCTCCCATTTTTTAATAGTTAGTGGAATGTGTTATTCAACTTACCACACTGAGCGGGCTGTAAGTTGGCTAACGCAACTATTTCATGCCCAGCAGCTACACACATCATCATGTTGTAACAACTGTCCTTCCCTCCACTTATTAATGCTACCACACGCATTTTGCCAGCTTTTGAATGTACGGAATTAAGAAAATACTTCCGCTTTTCAGAACAAAAGCCTATTCTTCGAATAAATAATTATGAAAACATTATATGGGTATAAATCAAGGTACAAGAATTTTAAACAAAAACAGAAGAAGTAATAAATTCTTCTAAACTACGATGACTATTTATTTTGTGGTCACAAATGTTGAAATAAAGCGAATGGAAATAGAAGGGTGAAACAATTGCAGAGGTGAATTAAAAATAAGGGGACAACTTAATGGGGCTGTGTTAGCTGAAACAGCAACGGTTGTTTCAGTATTTCTTGGTGCCATTATTTCTGTAATAAAGGAATTAAAAACATTTTATTATTATATAGCCTTGTGTGTGTGTGTAATCTATACATTTTATGGAACTGTATGCCTACATAATTTTTATTACTTATTGTTAGGTAACATCACGTACAGAAATTGATCATTTAATTTCGCCACGTCAATGCGTCTTTGACACGAACTGGTCAGGAACAAATTCTCAGCGTCGTTTTGAAATTGACAACACTTTCGGTTCGTCACCGACTGAAGAAATCTACAGTTTTGCCACGTTTCGAGGAGTGCTGTGCTGTGATAAATGATCAGGCGTGGGTACTATAAATTCTCTTTCCTCCAAAATCACAGGACTAAACTACTAAACAGCTACTTGCAGTAATCTAGTCGTGTTTTCAGTAGGTCATCGTGTAATCAACCTGTCAAAAACCACAACGAGGTTTATGTTATTACAACAATAGACAAAGATTTTAAATATACAAATAAAGCTATGTCGTACGCACGCATTTATAAAAGAAATAAACGTAAATCAAAACACAACTTATGCACAAATTGTCTTTAAGTAAGTATGATGGAACTGTATCTACTTTCACAAACCACAAAAAACTAAACTTGCACATATGCAGTGCACATGCGGAAAAGTACCAAGTAAACCACTAATTACTCGCAATGCCCCAAAATATATTACATGCATTAACCTCTCACCTCTCTAAAGTATTTTTCTGGACTTTCAACAAACCTGTTGACTGACATAAATGACATAGTTATCTCACTCAAACTTGTACTTTTGGGTGAACAGCCTCTTCTTGTAGTTACCCCGCCCCTGCATTTGATATACATAAAAACAACTTTATCCAGAAAAACAAAAATACACTAAAGTAATTTTTTTAATTATCCAAAGCTGGAAAAATTTCCTTGAACTCTCCTCCTCTACTGTACATTGCCGAACTGAACAACACGGAAAGTCAGCTGCTCATCACTGGACTGTGCGTGTGAGTGCTTTAGCACAACATCAGGTCTGCTTTGCAGAAAAGCTGCCTCTCCTATCCTCCTCCTCCTGCTCTATTTATTATCCAAAATCAACGAGTTTCCTCGAAAATTCTCATTCTCATGGAGTAGCTTGAGTTGCCCATCACAGCCTGCATCCATGCGTTTTCCCACTGTATTCACATGTTTTTATTTATATCATCATTAGCGCACAGCAAAGTTGAAAACCATAGCATGTATTAGCATGTAGCTTCAAAATGTACCCTAGTTTTGCATAAAAAACAGCGTGCTCAATGTTATACATTTTTACAAAACTCGTCAGTCATCACGTCTTTGATAGAAAAATATATTTAACGTTTCGCTCATCGCTATATACATTTCATGTTGTTTCACCTATTAAAAATAGTATTGACTATTGACGCTGAGACAACGACAGTATTAGCATAAATTAACCTGTAAAATACATGTACAAAACAACTAACTATATATCTTGAGTGCGAATAGTGCGATCTTCTCACGTTGCCCCGTTCCGTTTTTACCGACCGACATGTCTTGTTTATAACGTATATAACCCTTTGCTTTTAGGCATGCTTTTATCATTTCTTGTTTAGAATGATTAATAAGATAAATTACACTTTTCTCTATCATCTATTAATATTATAAAGCAATTACACGGAATAGGGGGTTTCTTTCGTCATTCCTTTCTGCTTTCTTGTGAGTAGACTTTATAAAGAAGGATGGTGGTAAGCTTGATGCTAATTTTTAACGAGCATTGACAGGAATGCATTTGAAGGCACTCAGCTGAAAGGTGGCTGAAGCTGGCTGAGTTTTGTTTTCGTTTCGTAAAAGTGTATGAACAAGTGTATAATACACAAACACAAACACAGCTTGATGTTTGTTTGGTAGGTATATGTATGTACAATAATACGCTACTTTCTTATGTCCTTGATAAACGACAGAAATAGCGTTAATGAGACAAACTACGACATGGTTAAAAAGGTGGGGAGTTTTAAGTACGTCGGTGTCGGTACGTATACCTATCCGTTGTACAGTTGTACGTGCCCTACTTTTACTTCACTTCAATTCAAACCTATTCAGCGTTTTATATTATTCCCCTTTCTTTGCGGTCGTCGGTCGTCTGTAAGAAAATGTTGTTGTGTCGTAGTATTATGTGCTGTTGTGCATCTGATAATGAAATAATGCTCGGGGAGTTGATGAAGTGAAAAGAGCTAAATTTACATTTGAAATTCAAAAAAAACTTTTATAGTGTTAGCTGAACTAATGCTTAAAACACAAACGTGATTGAGTTGGCATCTAATTGGGGTTGCCACAAATTAATGGATTAATGGCGAGGTAGCGCAGCGGAGGGATGGTAAATGTAAGGACACACTAGTGACAAGAAACGAAATATTTGTATTAAAGGAAGCTATTACATTTATCGTCCGCAGTTTTGAGGAAGACCTGCCTGTTATCCCGAATGATAAGGATGGCAAAGAAGTGGCTAAACGCTGAACGACAGCTGTGTCTATGAAACCACGATACTTTGTGTAGTAATAGGATGGGATATGCAAGACTATGATCAATGTTATTAATTATTCATTCATTTATGAAACTACTACTTGCGAAGCGAGTGCCTTCACTGAAAACTTGAAAGTTTAATTTTTATAAGGAGAGTAACGAAATGGTGATAATAGAGCTCAGCCCTAAATATGTAGTTAGTAATACAGTAGAAACATTTCCTTACAAAAGTCTACTCCGACGGGATACACACCAACCTTGCAAAATTAAATTGGCGTGATTCTAAATAGTTACGGCTGTCGCAATCCAGAGGTCTTTTTCGCAGGTTTCGTAGATTTATGATGTTTCATAAGTCGCATATAAAAATGTATGTAAATACCCGGTACACATGGTAGATATCAGTACACATACTGATTTTGTGAGCACAAGCAGTGGATCTAATCATAAATCAGTAACAATTTTTCTGTGCTCTTATTACAATCTAATTAAAAATGGTAAATTAGGTAAATACTATTACAGTACATAATACAGGAAAATTTTTTCCTAGTATAATATTCATATAGTAAAAATAGCTTGCTGTTGGCTTACATACTATGTAACTTTCACTTGCGACGTTTCATTTCCTGCATAAATTCTTCTTTTTATGTCCTTACGCCACAAACTAGCATAATTATAACATTTTTTGCTTTCGTTGAATTTCACGCTGCAATTTAATCTAAACACATTTTAAGACAATGGCCAATAATTAAATATTAAGATAAAGGAAGTAGGAAACAAACAAGGAACGTATTCCTCTGGACAATGGGAGTGCATGGGTCAGCATAAAAATACGACATGATACTGTGCAGTGCTGTGATGATACTAAATAAATTATAATTTAATGCCAAGTAATTAATATATGCATTCTTGAAATTACCTTGAAATTGTACTATGTACTTAGTCCCATAAAGTACAAAAAATTACAAATTAAGTACAAGCAGGTACTGAGGTACTGTACGTATATATATAAAATCGACTTAAGGGTTTTATTGACTGGAAGAGTTTGGGTTAGATAATCGCTCAAAAACATTATACACGTCTGTAATATTTAACCAAGTTAAGAGATCGTCACAGAGCCTGTATCAAAGCCATCAAAATTTTACAAACTTATTTTAAGACAACATAACAAATTTTCATACATATTCATGTCCGAGAATGTTTTATAGTGACAAGTTCCCTGTACATAAAGGTATTTAGTATTAGTCCGTTAATATTTTTAACGTGTGAAAGAACAATAGAATAAGCACGGTTAGCTTCAACAAATTAAAATTGACTATTGTATTTTGCATGCAATGAAATAACTTACTTAAAGAATACATTTTGCAATAGCATTCTATTAAATTCGTGCTTTATTTTTTAAATTTCGAGTATGAAATATTGTAAAAAGAGAAAGAAAACGATTACGCAATTTTGCCATGTAAAACTCACTTTAAAAGAAAATTAAGATTTATGTTATGCTATTGGACATATATATTCTATCGAATCGAGGTCAATTACAATTCACAGATAACAACCATACCAAGTTCAAGTACACAATAATAATATATTCTTTTTCGTTGAGTTCCAAAAAACACTGAACACCAGGCAAGGTTTTGGTATTGCAACGCGTTAATTAGAGTTCAAACGGACGCACAAGATCTACCAAGAAAGAGTAAAAACTGTCTTTTGGTGAATTGAAGACGTACTATTAACAAACACTTCCTATTGTCAGTACACCATTTCCACGTGTTTTCGTTTTGGAGCTGCTAATGCTTTTTTAATTACAAAATTAGAAATGTATAAATTGTACTTTGTTTTTGCAACCATTCTATAAATAAATTTCCCGATAACAAGTTAATAATAAAATAATAATAGATGATTACATCATAGTTTTGTCTGATGGCCAGCTCTTCTGCGTCAAATTTATGTTGTAAATTCACTAAACGAAACTGACGAAGGCTTGCTGTTACTTCCATTCGGATTCTCATATTTTCTTGCAATTGTGCCAAGGGACCCAGATATTCCTTCGCCTTTCCTGAACGAACTTCTTCCAGTTTTGATGTTATTTGCGTCATTCGTTCATGGTACAGGCTAATAAAATAAATAAATTGTGTAAAAATTTATAAAAATGTAAAAATCTAAACTTTCAATTTGAAATCTGCATCAGCAAACTGTTATGAAATGAGCTAAATAATTGTGACATTGATATTAATGGTATTATACTTACAGCTCACGAAGATATGTAAATTGTCTTTCCATATCGCCCATATTTGATTGAAATTCTTGTCTCCTCGATTCAGAAATTTGTTCATCCATTTCTAGAAAAGATTAGAGCAAAACATGTAATACTCGGATTTTTCTAAAAATGATGACAAATTGTTGCACACGAAAAATGGTCTTTTAACATCTCATTAATGTTTTTCTACCTGAACTGTCTTCGGAGTCGGAAGAATCACTGGAATCCGAGCTGGAAGAATTTGAGGAAGAGTCGTCGACTTCCATTGAATTGGAATCCGCTCCCGTAGTGTTGCAATTGGCAGATTTTGTAGCGTCATTATTGCTTACACTATTGTTTGTACTACTACCGTTATTATTGTTACCGGCACCACAAACACCTTTACCAGTACTATTGCTACCACAATTGCCACCACCATTATTCGTTTTACTATCACTAACACTATTATTAACGGAAGTAGGCGAACCAGTTACGGATGTAACTGAGCCTGTCATATTTTCATCAACGTCAACTTCCATGGCGGAAACTCCGCTCCCGGAACTGTTCCCTCTCGTCCTAGACTGCGATCTCGTTGATGTTGAGCTCCCGTTTCCATTATTGTTGTAACTTCCATTCAATAAACCATGTCCATTTGTTCTTCTACTAGAGCGTGATGATTTCTCCGATGTTATCGTGACGCCAGAAGTATTATACAGGGAAGTGTTTTCTGCTTGATCAATTTTCCCCAAGGCTGATCGAAGCCTTACTGAACTCGACCTTCCACTCATTGTCCAATCAAAACCCACAAGTCTTTATTGTGCTCTCAATATTTATTCGGAAGATTTCCGAAAAATACGTTTTTCTTTTACGTAAAATAAAACTTTTTTGCAAAGCTCTTGTCCGACAAATGTCAACTGTACAGACCGCGGAATTTTACATTTTGTAGCTGCATTCTCAGCTTCATTGGCTTAAACTTAAATTTAAACGACACAACTTGTGGAATGAAGGCATTTGATTACCTCCAGTTCCCCTTTCACAAAAAAAAACAATATCTAATTATTCTTACTAAACTATAACAGTAAATCCCTATCTAACCATACATATCACGATGAATGAACAGTTTCTGTGATGAAATTAACACGAAATCTTCGCATGTGATGTATGCATTCAAATGCCACCACCGATACCAATCTACTTGACTGAGGTAACTACTATGGTGGTGGCGACAAAATAAACAGCGCAGCGGAGGAATAAGATTTTCAGCAATTAGTAAAGAGCAAATTTTTCCACGTAAGAATTTTGGAATAAACTACACGAGTCCAACAACCTTAAACAGTACTTGACTTGCATAAATATTTAAAAATGGAAAGCTGCACGCTTCACCTGTACTACAATGACCACAAGACATCGAATTAATTTTGTCCAAAAACTGATGTATGCATGTGTTGTGTGTGCACAAAAATGTTCATTACACTTTGATTGAGATTAAATCACTATTAACAATTTCTCATTACAAATTTCACAAACAGTGCTTTGCACAGCTTTATTTCCTTTCAATGCTGAGGAGTGATGTGATGAGTTGAAGATGATGTAAATGGGACAGCAAAGTCGTTTATCAGCCGCAGGTCAAACTCCTAATGGTATTCGTTGGCAATTTTGTTATTGCGCAATGGAACTGTACTAGAATTATCAATTTTACGTCATGTGCTGCGTCATATGGATATCACAACGAAACGATATATACAACTTTCTCCATTAAATCTTCAAACTATTTATTTACGAAAGAAACATCACACCTCTCATATGTTTCAGCGTACAAAAACAGTTGATCCAATTTGTTGGTGTTTAACTACATATATCCGGATATTATGACGGCTGTAAATGTGACGTGAATTAAGCCAGGCTGACGTCGCCCTCAATGAAATCAAGGTGGGGAGACAGGCAAGATTGTTCCCCGTTTAGGACGACTCGACGATTTACTAAAATACCACGCGTTACACTTGGTTTACTCTTGTCTGTGATTACTTGATAGTTATTTGTCTTTAAGCACTGCACTACAATCGTATTTTTAGCTGTAAAGCACAGAGGGAAAATACTTTTACAACAATTTAGTGTTTTAAATTTAAATCAAACGTGATTGAGGTCTCGTATGCTCATCTGCTACTGAACTGCAGTCGTCCTTTCCTTCTGCCACTTACAAAACGTATATCTTCTCTGATGATGATGTGATTGTGCTGCTCGTTATTGCTCTTTAGCTGAAAATGATTATTTTTCTTTATTCAAAACACAAGTGCAGGAATGCGTTCTTGTGTTGTGGTGAATTTGTGAATGTCTGTGTGGAGCTTAAATTTTCGTGCAGCTACAGCATTGTGCATGCTAATGTTTATGATCAATTTTGCATACATGTTTTCAGTATTTTTTCTCTCTCTCTCACTATTTTTCATGTCATTTCTATATAGTATGCAGTCAGACAAAATTTATTTATTGCGAAGAGAAACCTTTGCATAGGGACAGAGAGCCAGCCACACAGGTAAGAAAAAGTGACTGTTTCATGAATGAGTAAATGTATAGTAAGCAAGTAAAGGAGAGGGGACGGGATGATGATACAACTACGCAAGAGATTTGCAGATGGTGGGAATACGTGGAAAGAAACAATACATTTTATAGCCTACCGTATACCATATTTTATTATGCCGAGGCAGGTTATTTTCTTGTATCTCGATATTGGTAGCCGTTTTTTTCACAATTTCCACATGAGTATATTTTGGTCAATACAGTACACACTCATAGAGGTCGAAAGCATGTAAAATACATTTTATTTTATCACACAACAAGAAAATACCTACGCGCAGTCAGACAGACAGCGAAAAAGAGCTTACACACGGTTACAGGATGCCTATTGTTGATCTTGATAGAGTAGAGCGAGTCGCCAGATTTTCATTACGCTTCTGTCTGCAATCCTCATGTGTATTTTGGTCTTGGTCTGAAGTCTGAACATTGTGCTTGTGAAGCCAAGATGCGTTTCAGTCTGTCTCACTCTCACACTCACAGTCTCAAAGTCTCAATTCAGTTTGGAGTTGTGTGCCCTCCTATTATGCCACGATAATGCAATGATATCGTACCCGCACCGTACTACAGACAACATTACGTGCATTCACGCAGTTACCACTCACAAAAGAACTACTTGGTTTCCATTGTGTTACAATGTTATGTTGTACGTTGATGGTGATGATTATTTACAATCGAAGCGCCGTGTAAAAGACACCGATATAGGAGATCTGACGAGTGTGAGTGAGTGAGACTCTGCCAACAATGCTATGCAGCTCTTCTGCAAGTTTTGCTCTGTATTTTAAAATATTCTTAGCTAAAATTTCAAATTGTCTTTAACCTTCATGTAATATGGATAGATATAATGGATATGCGTCTAGTGGGGAAGATTACGTATCAACTTTGCATTTACCGATTACTAATGAAAATGAAACCCATATGGGGTTAAAGTGGTGTATATTTCGGATTTTATGCTAATAGCACATTGAATCATGGGGGCTTTACTAAATTCCAAGCTACTTCGGGTTTCAGGGACCCACGTTGTTTTGGGTTTGCAATTGCAGTCATTATTAAAATAGTTATTTGAACACTTATCACGTATTGATCTAATTGTGAATGCATAAACGATTATTATATATAATATAAATTCAACTTTTACAGTTTTTAAAACATCAGGTTAAAAAAACTTATAATCAAATCAAGTGTACATACAATGGAGTTACACAGTTACATGCTAAATATTCCATCCAGCGCAGCGTTTCGATTCTTGTTGTATGTGTAAATGTATATGGTTTGATTATGTCACTAACTCACTAATAATAACGCTTCCTCATCACCTTAATGCAACAACAACGCAACACAACAAAAAGATGTATAATTTTAAACCCATCCCAACCCAACCCAAAATCATATGGGGCACAAATGGGATAAACATACATTTTCATTTGCATAATATGCAGATGTAAAGACTTAATGCCAAGTACCCGACCCGCTATATGTATTAGAATGGGTGCTTCGTAGGACCATGTATATAGTAAAGGGCTATCATCATCATCATCGTCCCCTTCTCCAGCTATTTAGCCACAGAAAAATCGTTGAAGGTTGACTTTCTCTTGCGTATNTTCTCCAGCTATTTAGCCACAGAAAAATCGTTGAAGGTTGACTTTCTCTTGCGTATTTGTTATATCGAGGTTTGATATGAGTAATGCCCACGTCTAAGTATGCTCCTTACGTTGCGCATTTTACATGACGATGTACCCATTTTTATGCTTATATTCTTCTTCATATCAAACTTTGGCTTTGACGACACGGTGTTTTCAAGCCCATATATCAAGTTGAGAATTCTAGATTGAGCGTCTACTTGATATTAAGGTTGGAGTTAGAATAGCTTGTTAATGCTATGCTACGATGATGCACATACATATACTTGCCTCAACAAGCATCTGTCCTCATAAAACAGCTTGCTGTCGAAACTTTGAGGCAGTAGCATTGTTGTTAGGTATCACAGTTATCAACCTTAACAGCTTGCTGTCGAAACTTTGAGGCAGTAGCATTGTTGTTAGGTATCACAGTTATCAACCTTCTTACAAGCTAATGAAACGGTACTGCAATGTATGTATGCTGTAATTCTTTGTAATACGTCTACACGCTTTATTTAAAAAAAATTTGAAGGATAATGCATAGTATGGGTCTGCATTTGAACTGACCATATTGAAGTACATACTTATTTAAACACATAGTATGGATATTGCATATTTTAAAACGTAGTTTTTTAATATATATGAGTCAGTCAACGAAAAGCTACTATATATATACCTTACCAGAAAAACAGAGCATGATCTGGTACAAAAAGCTCTATTCTAAAGTATAACAGATGGTATGCAGAGCCATAAACTATTTTTTTTACAAGAACGCAATACTCATAACGTAACCGTATATAATAGCCGTAGTCAAAATTGTGTATGGAAGAGTCTTCTTGGCTGTTCAATACGCAGGCAGACAGGTTTTTTAAAAAAAGTTGTATGAAAAATGAAAACAGAAAGTACATATGGAATACTGGTTTAGGTTACATTGTACAATACTACACTAGCACATTAAGCACATAATACACATACGACGGACGACAAGCTTTTCGTTATACGGTACGGAATATGTTTATAACGCCTGATGCCATCTGACTGGGTCAGTATCTGTTGTTTGTTATGAGTTCACTGAAAATTTTATGCGCCAGATCATGTAATCATTACGAGGGACGGTGGATTTGAGTATTGGTTTGGTGTCAACAGAATTGGAGTGAAAGTCTTCTTTAAGGAACCTCTGAATATGTGCAATGAACCGAAATTTGAGGATTTTATTGATTCAATGATGAGGGACTACTGATAAATACACATCCATAATAATATGAATAATTTAACAATACCAATTCCAAGTTCAGTGTAATATGAACAAAGGGGGCAAGAATTGCAGATATGCTTACTCACATATATAATTTTTCGGAGTTCACCTGAAGCCTGAATTTAATTTTTGCCATATTGGATAAATGTCATGCACTAAACAATGCATGTGATGTGAGGTGAAGATGAACGACCCCAGAAAGTTTATTAACAGATATAATCCAATTGACAATATTGATGCAATTCAACATATTTGTTGATAGTTGATAGTGCTGCAAATTGCAAAAGCAACGATAATAGACCTTGTTTTACTAACAGGGAAATGTTGTACGGTACTGTACTTGTAAATTAAAGCCGTCAGGCAAAATGAATTTCCAATTTTAAATATATTTTCTCACGATGCCCTCATATCATGTAAATTACAAATTGCAGAAAATGCACAAGGCATTTCTTCAGTTTATCCCTTTTCCATAAGGAGCCATTAAGTTCCCATAATCATTTCTTTATGTTATGTTGAACTGTTAAAAGTTAAAAATAGTTGGGAATAGTGCTGGGAGTAATTTGCTGAATTACCTGGTCAGCATATGGAGGCAGTACACAACATTTAATCTTAGTTTAGTTAGACTTTGGCCATTATTCTAATCGTAAGTATTTCGAGTTCACATTCAACATTAGCCACGTATCATGGCCCATGATTGAAATTCGCGAGATACCACCCAAACTTTACATCGTTTACAGAGGATTAGTTTCTAGCTTCTACCAACAAACATTATGAAGTGCAGAAGCCTGGTTGGCTGGCTATATCACGCTGTATTTATTTTCATCTCACCTTTTGCACGAAAGCAGCTGATGAAGTAATGAAAGCGGAGTACACCATCAAGCAAGTCTTCTTTGCTGGAAACTGAGCAAATACTAATTACACTCATAGTCATATCACATAATACAGCAAAATGCTAAGAAGTATATACGATTACAAAATGCTGCTCAAGGTTAAACTTAAATGGAATAGAAGGAATATTTTATTCTTGCACAAGTACAGTAAATGAAATAGTATCTCATTGTCAGTCGTTCAGTAACAGCCAAACTAGTTAATCGAATGCAAAAAAGAAGAACTCGAATAAACTAATCGTAAGACATTCGTGTATAGATAATAGATAGTGACCAGCAGCGCAAATACGATGGGACGTGCACATGCTTAAGCATGACTCAGCTATGTATGAAGTGATGACTGGGAGAGTCGTCGAAATGGACATCGTTCAATAATAAAAGACGATAAGGAACAAAAAGTGGTCCTCCTGGTGCTACTTTCAGTGACATTTCTTTCCGAATGTCAAATACTACATTGCTATTTAAGGTACGCACTTTATACGTGCGAAAGATCTATCAACTATAAATGTGACTGTGGTAAAGTGAGATGTAGGTGAAGTTTGTAGTTTTCTATATTCTATAAAGTTTGATTTGGCATAACGTACGAATTTTTTTTTTGCAATTGCTGGTACACGTGTCGTTTGTCATTGTCAAACTATAACAAAAATAAGCACATCACCTTTACTGGACAGTATTTTACAGGTACGCACATGATACATTGAAAAGTAAATAATTACAAGTGTATCATCTTGCACATTTCTGAGCTACGCTACGCTACACTTTTTATTTTGCATAGTTTGCAACATTTTACCAATTGGGGCCGCGGTACTGATCAGCACGACATCGATTATACACATCACATCATATCTCCCTCTTCCTCATTCAATACATTACAAACTACATACGCCAAACAAACATAAATTTAATGGGTTTAATCCCCACTTCTCAATTAGCTCAATTAGTACTGCTACTTGCTTTTTGTATAATACAAACAGTACTTTGGAATGGAGATTTCTGTATTCACTCTTCACTCCCAGAAGTAGTACAAGTGGCTGGCAAGGCCATTTTAATTAATTCTTATTGTCGCTACAACTATGGTACAGTCATAAATATGCTTGTGATCATTCTAATGACAGCAGCAGGCAGCAGGAACAAACAGAGTGTCCCCGAAATCTCTAATTGATCCACACATAGAAGATGCATTTTAGTCGCCATACATGGTTCCTGTCGGCGATAACTTAATATACAACACAGGCAAAAGTGTCACCTACTCGGCCATTAACTTATTCTAAAATTACTGCTTGGTGGTAACGGAATAACACGTCGAACCATGTATATTTAGCTGAAGTGACGTCGCAGTTCATTTGTAGTAGGCATAGGCAGTATAAAGTATAAAGATAAAGTTCAAATACCTACTTTTAAATATTGTATTAAAATACCGCAAAAGTAAGTATAAATATTGTTATTAATACGGTCGTCGATGAGCTGAAATAGTTCAGAGATAAAACATTTTGGTCAACAACAGGAGCAAAATGCTATTTTAAAACAGCATCCAGCGTAAGTACAAATAAGCGAATATATTACTATTTAAGATCACAACAGCAATATTTCTGTTCCAAACACATTTATGATGGACATTATACCACAAATGTCAGGCTGATTAACACTATACTTACTATACATTACATGTACTGTGCGTGACTGTTCTGCTTTTAGCTTTTACTCTGTTGCGAGTTACGATAAAACGGTAAATAAAAGGCTAAAATCAGCGCTTTTACGATAAGTGAGGTTGACAGTGACAACTCATCATCGCCAATCTTATCCAAAAGTTGCGTATAGCTGCTGCTGTGGGTATGTGGTCGATTTTGCCCTCAACCCGATCCCCGTTTGTTGGAAATGCTGGAGTAATTGAATGATCCAATTCCATCATTGTGCCACAGATTATTGTTAAAGTGTCACCTATTTTGTTTTGCTACACTACTGGAGCATATAGTTTCTTATTTGCAAATTATATGGATTACTTTTATTTTGTACAATTATTACAAGTTGACAGGATTGGTTTTGGTTCTTTGTGTATCAATGCGGGCAAGCGATTAACACTTGAACAAAAACAAAATGCTGAATCATTTAACGTGTGATGTGACATCGACATTACAGATAAAACAATTCTGCGGATGTAAACGATCTACTCTACTGGTGTGCATAATGTAAACATAATGTAAACTGAACAACACCAATGCATTCAGCTGTAAAAGACAGTGAAAGCATTTACATTTTACACTGTAATTAGAAGTGATCATTGTTTGTTTATACGCCTTTTATTATCTAAAATGTTGAACGTTCTCCCTTATAATAGCTGTAACAAAATATAACAAACTAAATAACTTTCTGTTGAATTGTAAATGAAATATTGAAATATTTCTTCTAATTTTCTGCAGGAAAGCTGATTGTCAACATTGACAGCATCGTTGAAGCAAACAGCACGAGGTTAGACGTAAAAAGACAATAAAGTGCAATTCACCCAAAGCAATTATTGGTGAAAGTACTCACTGAGTGTAACAGCTTTTTTGCAAGAGCTTTCCTGACGTTTCAAATCGAACCAAAACTATTTGTTTTGAAAGGTAATATAATATATACATATTTAAATAATTATTAAATTCGTATAATTTCACTACACTTATTATCGTCTTATGTCTCATTGATCTATCTCAATCATGCATTCCTGTGACATAAGTATACACAAAACATGATATGACTGCTTTTACATATAAATTGATATTAAACGTTTTGATTTTTAAGGATTGATATAGACAGACTTAAGAGGGACCTACGACGACAGGTGACAGGAAATACGAAACAACGACAACATTGCATATGCACAATTTTGGCAGGCGAATGAAAGGCAACTACTTGCGCTGTACTCAATTCGAAAAAATATAATCGACATGATCGTTGCTAACTGCCTACCTAATCTTTAAGTGCTAACTAATTGGATATCAACGTTTGGAATATTATTTGTTCAACGTTCAACGGTCATTAAATATTCAAAATGAATTACAATTCGTCGTATAACCCGTCTTCCGGTAGAATATCTCGTCTAATTAGTGAACAAGTAGATCTTATGTGCAAAAATAAATGCGGACATTACGGAAATAAAGTCCAGGAAGGGTATTGCTCCGTCTGTTACAAGATTTACAAACAACAACAACAGCAGCAAAATAGTAGGTTATATAGTCCGCGAGATGATGCTTTTGGTCCAGACGGAACAACAACGTCGCCTGGAGTCTTTGGTAGATCTGGCTTTGCAACGCTACCAAAATCTGCTAAACTGTAAGCTATGAATAATATTACGCAATGATTTTACTTTAATTTTTCTATGAAATGAAATATTTCAATCATGAGTATTCTAATCCGTCACACACATGTACATATAGGCATAGTACATAAGTATTTAGCATAAAAAATGCACATGCAACATGCATTTCATGTCTGCATATGGCACATGGAACGCTGTCAAATCCAAATGTTGCAATTTTGACACCTGCTCATTGCTTGTTATATAATAGTCATCCGCTTTATATATACGCCATTTGTTTAGTTTGATACATATATTTTCTATTGGAGTCATCTTTTTCAAATTAGAAATTTAGGCACTTAATTTGATTATCTAGATAGATAGTAGGATTGAACATTTGAACAGTCAACATCAACACTAAGCATTGCGTGCTGCAGTAGTATTTTTCTAGTCGTAAAAAATGTTTTTGTTTTATATACAAGTTTTGATTTTCCAGAATTTTGTTTTTCCTGTCAACAAATTAATAAAAATTCCGATTAAAATGAATAAGACGCTTAGTCGCATTTTGAAGTGTTTTTCCACACCATCGT
This sequence comes from Callyntrura sp. NNG-2020, assembly GCA_027744055.1. Taxonomy (NCBI): domain Eukaryota; kingdom Metazoa; phylum Arthropoda; class Collembola; order Entomobryomorpha; family Paronellidae; genus Callyntrura; species Callyntrura sp. NNG-2020. The sequence continues at coordinate 17,393 of JAHZNE010001313.1, read as the reverse complement.
CAAGTAAAAGCGACAATGATGATAGCTGCTACACTAGCGGTGATGATTGTTCAAGGTTAATCCTGCGCTCATCCGTGTAAGAGGAATAATTTTAACGGATTTAGCATCCTCAATAGCCAATAAATATAGTCCCCAGTTAATTGTTATGTTTTCAAGTGTTCCACAAATGCAATTGTGTGACCATACTTGAGATATGGATTTGTCAACTTATTACTTATATGTTGTATGTATTAAATTTTGCTACAGATCTCTTGACAGTTTGTCTCCACTAACTGGAAGTTTCTCAAAATTCGAAGAAAAGAAGAAACAGCAAACGGATCGTAAAAGCAAGTCGTTCCGTTCTGTGTTTCGTAAATCACCCACGCCATCATCACCTCAGCCTGGAAAAAAGTCTCCCGAAAGAGGAAGCAGAGATGGTTCTCAACAGCAAGGTGGGGAGGGTGGAGGGTCGCCAAAACTTTCCCCACATAAAGTGGCAAATTCAGACAAGGATCAAGTTCGGGAAGAAATAAATGGCTTCTTGTCCCAGATACCTAATCGCAGAATAGTTGTTGATGTAGTGTCTAAAGTGAAACAATGTGAGGATGTTATTGTAGAGCAACTTAGACAAGGAAATGGCTCTATCGATGAAGCATCCGATATTGTACAAGACTTTTACAAAAATTTCCAGGCAAAGACAGAAATTGTTAAGTGCTACCAAGAAATAAGTATGGAAGATAAGGAAATATTAATGAATTTGATTGAAAAGTACCTGACAATCAGTTTATACAAAGAACTTTTTAGTCCAATGTCAACTGCGACAGAAGATGAAACTCAAGATCTCGAACTGCAAACAAAGTAAGTAGCTACACGTAACGGTATTACCAGCATATTTATGCCACATTTTTGTAACACAAGGGAAGCAGCATTGCAAAATCACATTTCATTGCACACGGGTACCATCTCCCTGTTTACATTGTTGCTTGTATTACATTGGACAATTCGTAGAGGGGAAAGCCATACATTATATTAACAGCATTATGAACCTAGCAGCATAAAGTTAATGAAAACTTCTTTAAAAATTAAATGTGCTGAAAAAATACTCAGACTGCAGAATACAGCAAATTCATAAAAATATAGCGACAATCGCCATGTATTAAAGTGATTGGAAAATGCATACTTGCTTCTGACAAGTGAAACTGACAACAGCAAAAACTGAACGCGGTTTACAGCATTTCATTTCCAGTGCAGCAGTTTTGCCCGTATCCCTGAAATGAAAGTAGTGATGAAAAGCCGTAAAAGTAGAAAATGACACGGTTGACAAAGTTTATGTTCTTGTTTTCGGAGAATTTGCCACAGCTTCTCTAACTCATTCAATCTCTGTTTTCCTGTAGTGCACTTCACCCCCTCTGCCCCTCGGATCGTATCATTGGCAATTCTCAACGTAACTTTCGTGATTTTTCATACAAGCTATAAGGGAAAGTAGAGAATGCTGTAGGGCATTGGTTGTATGTAGATATGCTTACAGTTTACAATACACGTATTTTTATGTTATACCTTCCATCATATAAGAGACAACTAAAGAGATATGTACATAATTTTATATCTCATATAGATGGATAGAAATTAGTATTACTTATGTATTAGTTGTTGCTGCTGAGTCATCCTATGTCCATTTTCTGTAGATGTAAGTAATCCTCCCCTGGTACACAAATGAAGAATGTTAGTGATTTGATTAGTTTTAACTTTTCATTAGTCATTGTTGAAGAAAGTTGGTTGAAGGCAGACATTGTTACCAATTAAGCTAGATTTTCTAATCAGACATAGATTTTCAAGTAATCCAATTTTTTCATTACGGAACAAAGGGAGATATATCATGAATTTGGTTTTAATCTAGTTTTGGTTGAATAAGACTTATGTCTTGTTATGACGCAATGTTATGATGCTGTAAGAAATGCTGTATTTCCTTGCTTTCAGTAAATACTTGCACAACTTTTTGTTATTCTATTGTTATTGTATAATTCTTGTTTTTATTTCTCTTTCAATCAATAACAGGATACGTCAACTTAATTGGATAACCTGCAAACACTTAGAGGTAGCGTTAAATGAACGCGACAGAGCCGTCCGGGACCTGGTTTATGCATCCATTAATGGTAAAATTGTCGTTCTATCAGAATATTGACAATGAGAGCACATTGTACAGTTTGTATTATGGAAAGTATTCAAGTTTTTTAAAAAATCTGCTTATGAAATGGGACTGTTAATTGCAGTAATAATCGGGATGGATTCAGTAAAACCCCCACAAGAAAAGCTCTCTTGCGTTACACAGTGCAGTCACCACATCATTGAAGCCCTGGGCAAATCTAAACAGGGTCCAACCGCAGCCGACGACTTTCTTCCTACACTTATTTACATTGTGATCAAAGCCAATCCTACCAGGCTCCAGAGTAATATAAATTATATTACCAGATTTTGCAATGCTGCCCGCTTGATGAGGGGAGAAGCTGGATATTTTTTCACAAATCTGGTGAGTGTTTGGATGCACATGATTTCAGTAACTGGTTAATAAACCCGACACAAGGCACGTATAATTGTGCACCTAACATTTGCATACACATATCATACAGAGCCATTACACCACTTTGGGGCAACATGAGAACATTTATTTTTAAAAGTGCTTTACTTTTTAAAACAAAGCAGACTAGCGTGGATCACGTCATTTAATTGAATCTTTTATTTAAAACATGTATACCCAAGATAAACGTGTTTGCTCATGATAAAAATAGTTGAAGCGCTAAATTGAAATGTCGTCCTACTTAAAACTTTATTACAGTGCTGTGCAGTTTCATTTATTCAAAACATGAAAGGTGAGTCACTGGGTATGGCCGAAGAAGAGTTTCAAGACTACATGAGCGGAAGAACGGTTCCAATGGAAAGTTGGGAAAATTATTTTCTAGAATCGATTCATGCTATGGAAGAAATGTCAAACGTTGTATCTGAGCTAGAACTGAGGCAGCAGGAATTTTTAAATAATGTTGAAAAGTTCAAGAAAAACATGAAGGATAAACAGGTACGCTCATTTTTTGTATTTACTCACGTATTTCTTTTATTTTCCCCTGCGCAGTTGATAATGGAAATTACTTTTTTCCTTTTATTTCGTTTCTCCTTTCCATGTTGTAATAAACTTATTGTTGTACCTTTCCTCTGGCTCTATAAACTTTTGGATAGTGCATACTAATCCTTCAGATGTACTTACTTGTTAGACCTACAAAAGGAAGAAGTAAAAGAGTATAGTACAATATATACTCTCGGGTTAACTTTTCCCTCACTTTTATCAGCTTACTCCTTCAATATTCCACCCGATTTCTTCTGGTTATCTTACCAGCCTTACTATGCTTGGCTGTACAATACAACGTTAAACGAGTCTTTAATATGTGGTGCATACTGTATGCAGTTTCCATTTTCTTCTTCCCCTTGGACGAGCTCCCTATGTACAGATTTATTAATCTAAAATGCATATAGTATATTGTACACAAGGTGAATGTAAATCTGAGATTAGTTGTGATGAAGATGGGCCACATAGATGCTATAATTAGCTGAACTCAGGAAGAAAATGCTGGAAACGAAAAGCATGATTTCATGGTATAATAAAACGCAAGTAAAGTTTTTGTACTCAGAGTTTGAAGGGAATGAAAATCTGAGTTTTATGAACTTGGTCGTTTTGTCACCGGAGAAGAAGATTGTGTTATCCTTATTTTGAATGCCATTTGCATGCATAAGTAACTCTGTCTCATAAAGCTTAAGTGGACTTGGATAGGGTTTAATTCGCTTTATGTTATTTTCTTCTTTCCCCATGTAATACAGAATGTTTTTGTTGCTTAAGATTATATGCTTCCTTTTACTCCAACTTACTTCCCGTAATAAACTGATTACTTGACGTAAAAAGAAAATAGGTAAGCAATATTCTTCTGTAGAGTGAAATAAATGAAACCGGTGTGAGGAAATAAGGTGTAACTAATTTTATGTATCTGTCCCTCCTTTCGTCTTCACAAGCTTTTCTCCCTGTATCATACTCATTAAAGAGAAAGAAATGCACGTAATATTGTATGAATATTAAGACAGCTTTAATTCGTTTTAAGGACCGGGTAACCGAGCAAGTGGATAAGATTCTTAAGCGAACGCCGCTGACATTTAAGCCTCGTAAAGTTCCCACAAATATTGATGAGGAGGATCCAGCGCTAAATGAAACTTCTCTTCCATCGCCACTAAAACCTGAGGTAAGCTATCTTTACTTTTATACACAGTCGTCAAATTTATTTCATTGCATGGTGATTAGGATTGCGTAGCTTGCAGATGTGTTTCAGGATAACAATACAGACTAGGTATATATGCATTGTAGACTTGCTGCTTGTGTTGATAAATTGTGATATGATTTTTTAAACATAGACAGTGAAAATGAATATATCAAGTTTTACCTAATGTTAATGCGCAATACCATCATCCTACCTCAAACGTTACGCAGGGACGGTTTCCTTTCAGGATTCCGAGAGTGGCAATGGCTATATAACTATGGATGTTTAGTAGTTTAATGCATTGTCCGTTTACCTGTACATGTACATTTTGGCTAGAAATTGGCATCTACTTTTGACGCGAAATCAAGCAACGGCTTTTACCTATTTAAGGCAAATTAATTACTGCAACATACTTAGAGTTACAAAGTTACACATTCGTGAAAGATACCACACAATTCCAAGAATTTTGATTCAGAGAAGATTAGCATTAGTCTAGACTTTATGAATGCTCTAAAAATTACGCAAAATCTCATTAACTCTAACGGTGCCTTGCCTTCGTTAATTACAATTTTTCATTTTAGGTCTCCATTGTACCAAGTTACACAGCACAAGCACTTTTGTTCGTCCCTCCAAACTACAATCCCACATAAGACATATATATATATGTAGTAATTATAGAATGTGCACATTGTCGAGACATACAAGAAAGGTATACTACAACTATTCCTAGTTTCATGGACAAAAACCATAAGGAAGTGAATTAAAAGTAAAAACGGAAGAAAGGAGATCTTTAGGTATACATGGAAGCCACTTGAGCATGGCTCATTTACCTCGGCTAATGATAATGTTTGAATAAATGAGAATGTCGCAGCGTGCGTGTCGTTTTCTATTTTAAATTCCTAAAATTTCATCCTCTTTTTCACTTTACCATATTGATGGAGTAAACGTATTGCAGAGGCACACGACACACCATGCAGCAACAATGTATTCATCACAACACAATAATACCTACCTACCTATATATCTATGGTGTATTTGAGACAATATGCATGTAATACTTTTTTGTTGTACAACCGTATGCAATTGTTTCCCAATCTGTCAGAAGAGAGGCATGTGTTTAGTCATCTTGCACAATCTAAACCAAGAAGAAATGCATATTTTGCCAAGGCTTATAGAATACTATTGTATGTGTATTTTGCAGCTTGGCATATAATGTTTTACGTGCGCAAGTAATTTTTCCAAGTATATTTACGAGTGTTTGTTGTTTTTCTTTCCTCTCTGGGTTTATGTGCACATTGATACAATGTGGACCCCGTATCCCTCTGTGTAGGTTGTCAGCATCGTTGCTAACTTCTAATGGGAAAGGAAGCGAATCATGTGTAACCTTGCCGAGTGAAGAGAACGAAGGCGAAGCAGTAGAAGCACCCTCGAAAGAAACTCAAGTTGTTACCCCAACTTCTCAACCTGTCAAAGTTACTGGAAATGACTCCTCTGAAGACTATAAAGAAGGCAACAATGTTAGTCCGCACGACAACCATATTCTACCCACATCGTTGCATTCAGCTAACGAGACTGACTTGAGAGACCAAGATGATGGCAGGATTGTGGATGATGGAGAAGGAAAACTTAAGGTGAAAGTTTTCACTAGTCAAGCAAACCAAGCGTCGATAATTGATGAAGAAATTAAGCAAGATGATAATGAACAGTGTGATACTGTTGGTAGCTCTACAATTGTAAAAAATACAGTTGAACAATCAGAGTCAGAGGACCCTCCCTTATCGATAGATAAAGAACAGGTAACGGAAGATGGTGCTTCTATTAGCAATACATGAAACGAGAATGGTTCTAATAGCGTAGCTTAATAAGAAAAAAATATTTATATCAACTAAATGTTGTTTCTACACCGTCGAATTCGGTGAAAACTTGTTTAGCACGGTCTAGTATCA
>JAHZNE010001313.1:0-11169 GCA_027744055.1 Callyntrura sp. NNG-2020 | reverse complement strand
CGAGGTTTTTCGGTTTTGAGAATGACTCCGCGATTTTGTCATTTAAAAATACATTGAATGATCGCGGAGTCATTCTCAAACCCGCAAAACCTCGCATTATTAATATCACCCTTAATTATTTTTACCAAGAAAGTGCATTAATTTATGTAATGTTATTGCTCACTACATATTAACTAAATATGTTTACATGGTTGTTTAAACTAGAATATTCACACGCCATACATAGTAAAGACGAAATATACTTACGTTATACAATTTGGCGAGTGCGTTCTTGTTTTGCAGTTATCCAGTTAACAAGAGGCATAAGTTTCTTCGCTGTATTTCGTTTATACGACAAGTATTTATTCTGAATTATTCAATAACCCATAGCTAACCATATTTAATAATATTGTTGACATGCGGCAAATATGAAATATGTAAATAAGATATATAATGGTGATCTTTAAATAAATAAGCTACTTTACTTGCGTTTGTAATTAGTCATTTGCATCAATTCGTGTTGTCATTTGCTTAATCATCTTACAAATCAAGTGTCTGCGTTTACAAGCTTTCCTTCTGTGCATAATTAATGGTGATCATTATTAAACTTGTATGTTTTCAGTATAACTAATTGTAAGCACGCCTTTTATACCAAGGCTTATAACCATGATGAGTTTAAACTTCAAACACGTGTGTATGCTTTGCTCAATTTGTTGGAATTTAGCTTTATTACCGTGAGTACCATATACCACATCTATCTGTGTGCGACGCTCACCACGCTATTCTGCTTGCAGAACGAGAAGAGACGAGCAACCCATCTATAACCTCACTCTTTACAACGAAACCTTCCAGCAACAAGAAAGGTTAAGAAACACAATACACTGTTGTAGTCGCAGAACATCTCAATGTGTAACATATCAAAGAGGGATAAGTACAGCACAAATGTCATCATGTCATAACATCAACGAATTGTGTTGTTGTCCGGATGTTGAAAGCTGGATAGAAAGTAAGAAATTTCCAAAGGAATTTGTTGTGTTGTGATTTTAAAGATCAATTATCTACAATTATTTTTGGTTCGTCTCCACAAATCAACTCAGCAACAGCAATGGTGGCTACTGAAATGCTTTTTGTAGAATTCAACGCACGTCCTCATTACCCTAGGTAGTGAAGAGGTTCCACCCCATCTCATCTTTGAAAAGGTTGAAAGCAGGTTGGACTATGTCACACATTTTTAGTGTACAAATTTCAAAAGGCGTGTCGAAGAAATCGTTCATGACCAAAACATGTTTTGTTGCCCTTTTTGTCTAAGTAATTGAAGCATAATTTTTGCTAGTTTGACTTCGACTTCCAAACTTGAAAACCTAAAAGTAGATAGCGTCTCTAATTATTACATCTCTCATCAACATACCGACATGACCGTACATTTTGAACAAAAGGAAATGGTACTCTCGGAATTTAGATTACGAAGAGATATTTATGCTGGAATCGTACCTAAGCTTATCCCATAATTATGGAGAATAACTGAAGAATGGCAAATGTTTGAAATGAAATACTTTGTCAGAGTTACATCCGTGACAATCCGGTAAGTCAGGGTTCTTGCAGAACTACCTTCACCATAAAGTGTAGCTGCTTTTCAGGCACCTCAAAAAGAAAAGGATATTTTTTAGACAGAACTTCTCCGCTGCAAAGTGAGATGTCATATAAATTAAGTACCACTAAAGTCTCAGTTTTGCATTACATGTCATTTATTTCATTGGTCTTGAAAAGAAGCTGAATGGAGCAAAATGACCGCAAACTTAAGAGTTTTTCTCTCTACATTGCCATTGTAATTAATAGTCTTACATTACTTAATAATGCATTCCCCGAAATGAACAAGATATTACAGTGGTGATGACAAGCTGCCATCCACCCACGCATTTGCTGGAGCACCATCATAATGGACCGTGGACGAAATAGATGCAAATATCTTCGCATCTGTTTCACTGAATACGAATGATACTTTAATTATTGTCAGTGCACAAATTCGAACCCCTCCTTCCTCCCGTCACAGTCTTAACTAATGTGTGTGTGCATAACGTTGCCGAGAGTGTGAAGTTTTATTACTGGCAAGTTGAGAAGATCTACGAGCTCCACACTCTAAAAGACAAGAAAGACATCAAAACTTTTTGTAAACATTGCATGCAACACAAGCACAACATATTATACATAACACGTCTCCTGGTAGTCGCAACATTACACGCATAACATTATGGTCGTGTGTTCTCTCTATTCTGCCGTTCTTTTTAAAAGTTATGTGCTGTTGTAGGCACTCGATTTTAAATTTGAATGAAGAAATGGGCAAAACGTGTGTTTACAAAAGATGCTGTTGCTGCTGAGCAATAAGTTCAAAGTTCCAGACCTTAAAAGATTCATGATTTGAGCACATGCAATATGTAACTCTGCTTCTGGTTGGAATGTGAGACAGGCAGCCATAAGCTATAATATTCTTTTGTGAACAGTTCACGAATCCTTTCGCTGTTGAAGCAACGTCAAAATTTCGTGCGTGAGCATAAGCTTTAATCCAACTTCTTATAGTATTACCTTCCTTGTTCCACAAGACATTCCTAAATCTTTTCCCTTGCTTTATACCGTGTACATATTTAGCTTTGCTGTCCTTCCTTCTGGAACTGGAATATGTTCCGTTAACTTTTTATCTCCACTCAGAAAAATAAACCGAGCAGTCATTAACGCTTTTCATTTATTTAAAGCTGGTATACATGAGCTTGTAAGCAGGAGCTTGAATGAATCTACCTACTTCTTGAAAGAATGACTATGATTGAAAACTCTCGACATTCTCTTGCTTTTTTTTCCAGAAGGAAGAGGTATATGCGTTTCAGTTGTGAGTTTGCATCTCAGGTTAAAAGTAATGGTCATTTTATTCATTTTTACATGTTGTGGCGTAGGCACGGCTAATATTGTACAACCCAGGCACTAACTGACGGTGGATAAGTGGCTAATTGGTTAATTGTGAATATTTAATATTTGGAAAACGGCTGGTCAATTTTAATTGGATAATTCAAATCGGAAGTTTAATATTGTTCTACCAGGTATAATACATTTTTTATTTTATATATATTGCAATCGATTTGTGCATGCGTTTAATTATAATTTTTTAAACAATATTGAATGCCATATTATATACAACACAAAAATTGACTTGCATGTTCATCACTGATCCCTTGCACCGTGGCAGTGGAGTAGTAAGAATGGGTTACACCGTTTAAGTTTGTGTCTCGTAATGCCCCGAATTCCAGTTGAATTAGCTAAATGCATTAAGTAGATTATTATTTTGCGATAATGACTAACAGTATGGCTACTTTAAATACTTTATGAGGCACATATGTAGTAACTTCATAGTTTATAAAAGTTATCTGAACCCAATTCCAATAGTTTTAAAATAACACTAAACAAGAGCGATTTCCAATATTGCTGACTTCATTTATTATGAGAAAGTGACGCGGCCCGATTAATTTTCATGCTGATTTGCTCTGCATCAAATTATCTATCAGATATATTTGAAGACAGAGGTCTTGACCGTGTTGACAAATTCATTTATACTTTTTAATACATTTTCAAAGATCAATGGATATTAATAATGTATACTGTTTTGGCAGGCAGTGTAAATCAAATTATTGCTGTGCAAATTTTTTTGGTTCATATTTAATTTGGCTATTGACCACTTTATATATTTTCGTTTTCGTCAATTGATCGTAATTTTGTAATGGTGTTTGGCGCAAGACCTCCTTTCATAAAAAATGTAAGTTGCATATGCTGTAACAACCAATATATAATATAATTAAGTGTGTCTTATCTGCTTCTCATCATCTCGTCTCGTTTATGATGAAACGATTTGGTAACATACTTGTACTCATCGTGCATTGTAGAGCGAACAATTTTTTTTGAGTTTGTAAGTATATAACTTTTATGAAACCAACTCTACTCTAATGTACATTTTTATAAAACAAAATGATTACTTGTCGGTATCTTGTAATGTCCATGTTTATCTTGCCGCCGGACCAAATGATAGCATTAAGCACAACAGAGTAATGCGTAAATGTGATATTTTAGTACACGGTTGAACAGAAATGAATGGAATAAGGAGTTGAAAATTGTCATTAGTCATTATACGTAAACGTTTGCAATATGTATTACAAACAATCCATATGAATTAGAGAAGCTAGGGAAGTTGAACATGAAAGTCACGTCAGATGTTATTACAACGATGCTTTCTTTAGATCTCAATCACGGAAGTTTTAGATGTTTTTGAAAGTCCGTTGAAAGTAGCAATATACTAGCTTCATGCATTACAAACTGCAGACATGCGTGTAATGAATGTTGTGAAGATTTTTAAAGTGCATGCTGTTTCCTATCCGCAGGTTTTGCGATAAAAAGCTTCACAGTAGATATTTGGCTTTTGAAATACTCATGGTATAACCGTTGCATTTTTACGTACGCGCACCGTTAATGATTATTTACAAGATGTGTTAAATATTACATTCCGTGTAAAAATGCATTGTACTCTCATTGCAGTGTTGATAACACTGATTGGTTTACTATATTATGCAGTGAAGAAGAGCAAATGAGCAAAAAAACCGAGGAAAGCATGTAATAACCCGTGTCTGTCTTCTTCTTCTTCCCATCTCATTCACACTCACGCCAAGTCAGTCAAAACTAAACCTTTTATGATCTTAATCTTTATACGAAAGTAATCACACCAGCAGCAGCAATGTTGTTGGTGTAGTGTTACATCTTGTTTCTGTTACGCGATACATAATTTAGGTATTTCACTCGTGCTTTTGTGGCCGTTATTGTGTTGTGATGATCTCAAACGATTTAGCTGAAAATGTATGTGTTAATATGTCTAAACATATTGCAGTCATGAACCCATGAGAGAGAGAGAAGAGTGAGAGAGAGAGCCTGGAAGAAGTATTCAACCATTTCCGGAGTTAATGGAATGAGTACGCTTGAGCACGGTTTTGTTCATAGTGCGTTAAAATGAATATAAAAATGAAAATACACACAACCTAGTCGGAAGCACCGAGAACAGCAATAACGTTTCTGTTAAAAAGACTTCCGATCAGTTTCGTTTTTACGTTTCATAAAACAAGTACGTTTAAAACGCACACAAGTGATGTTTGAGATATTAGGGCAAAAATCTTTTTCTCGGGAAACGTAAATACAAGGTGGCATGTTACTATTTATATTTACAGAAAGAAGCTGGTGAAGAGTGTGTTTTCAAAATCTTTTCAGAAATGCCATAAAACAATACCTGTGTTTGGGTAGGAAGGGGCACAAACATGACAAGTTTGTCAAATTTTGACAAAGCACATGTTATCGCGGCATGGTTAAAATTAATTCATTAATTGTGAAAGAGGACGGTGGGTGTTGTGTATTTATGTGGACGGTGATTAAGTGACAATGATATATTGCTGTGTGCTGTGAACAAAAAGGTTGTGGTGCTCCCGTTCCAAAATTTATCCAATAAGGCATTTCACACTTTTCGTCTCAGCGAAACCAGTCTGTCACATATGCACAAGCGTTAGGGTATTGTTATTACACGAATGTTTTAGCATGGTAGCAAGTGAGAGTAGACCATTATTTTTTTGTGGAATTGCCATTGCATGTGACACGTAAAGACATAGAATGGGTGGGCCAACTTTCATTATAAAAGTGAGAGGAGGACGTATCTGGGGATGCCTTATTATATCCACCACTTCGTTTACCACTTGCCCCTTTTACTTTTACATTGTTTTGATAAATATGTGAAATATGTTCCCTTTTGGCAATAAATCTCCCTCTGTCTTTGTAATTCTGCTTTCGGAAACAAATGTTGTCCTATTGCTTATTTTTGTTCAGATCTACGCTAACCTGGAAATGTGAAGGAATATTTACAACGGGCCTTTAATGAAATCAGAAGAAAAATATTTGTAGTTTGTCGGAGTAAAGATCTGAATGAGTGAGAATCCACAGGCGCTTTCAAAATCTGCGTATTTTTACTACGAAATTTCTTATGCAACCAATCAAATTTACGGTGCACTTTCAGAACTCCAGTACACCAACCGTAATCGGGAATATGGGAGACAGTACATAACTCGAATTGTAATAGAAAGAAGCAAGGTTAACTAATGTGTTGAATATTGAATGAATCATCTTCTAACGCATACAAACAAACAAGATAAAAAAAACTCTTAATAACAACAGCGTGCCAGAAGAACAAGGAAGAGCAAGGAGGAAGAAGAGCAGAGCAAAACGGTTTGAATTTCCGAAGTGCTGCATTTTTATTTTGCCAGTATCTGGCGTACAATGGTAGTGTTGGGTACAATACGTGTGTATAGGTACGTGTGTTATGTGCAGCGGGGTCGGGCCTGTTAAAAAGTGGAAGGACGAAACAAAAACATTTATGATTTATTAGCATAACAATTTACACTACTACTACAAGCCGGAGGCTGTTGCACTATAAGCTGTTGGTTTCAGTTGCATGTCTTGCATGTAAACGTTAAAACAATATCCAGAGGAAGATTTAAATCTTAACATTCTTTTCATCAAACTAGTAAGATCTTTAAAATACACGTGTTGGGATATCTGGAGATGTTAATATGTGATATTTTATAAATTATGGAGGGCTTACTTCGAAGAGCAGTAATTTTGTTATTGCAGTGCTGAAATGATTTAAAACTTACAAAAACTTACTTGTTAGATGATGTGGTAAGATGGACGATATAAACCATATTTACCGACAAGTAGGAATTATGAATAGGAGTTTTGCATTTGAGAATTATAGCTATTTAGCATTGTGTAATAAGTGGGTAGCGCTCAGAAATATGATTAATAAAAACAGCAAACCAAACTTTATATTTCATCACTTTTAAATAGAAGATTATACATAATTGCGTTTCTAATAAAATACAATTTGCACTTTGTAATTTTAATGTATGAATTTTGAGTTACAAAACTAGTAAGACACTTGTCAATATCACTACCAAACTACCAACTTACCCAATTTGTATAAATACTTGGTGCATCAAGAGATTTCGATGAAACAAAGAACAAGGGGACAATGGCATAAGTAATTACTTGTCAAATCTGTCTGTTGTGTATTTTAAAGTTGTTGATTTCCCTTCTACACAAAGTGCTTTTATGCCAAAAAAAATATTAGCTTCAAATGCGGAATATTGCTTTATAATTCCTTTAAAATATTAAGGACGGTTTAAAACATAAATGACTGAGCGAAAGGAAATACGATAGTGAATTCATTATTAATTGAGCGCAAAAGTATATAGAAATTGTAAGCTGCTTCTATCTTTTTTTCCTATACGTTCAGTGATGAAAGAACGATCCCTACATGAATCGTGTCAACGGGCTTATTTATCACAACTGTAACCACTTGCTTCCTTTTTTACCTATCAACGTACTCTAGCCCATATAGTTAGATACGTATTTCTCATTTCTGTATATACAATCCCAATGAAAAATTTTCGTGACTGTCATTGTGCGTATTTACATCATTAATTTTACCAGGCTACTTTAAGCTAGAGACCTGAATGAGTAATTTCATCAATTCTCTTCAGTCAGCACTTACATAGCGCTAACTAAAGGGTAGGCATAGTAGTAGAGGATAGGGGTGAAGTACAACCAAACACGATAGCTGTAGCTCACATTCATAAGGAACAGACCTCAAAACATTTTCGTTTGCTCTTGACAAGAACAGCCTAGTTCTAGAAACCTTATTTTAAATAAAAAGCAGATTTTACTACTTCTGCACACGGTACACAGCGTCTCATAAAATAATGCCTATCTCGCAATCCAGAGTGCGTGTATAGAAAGGGCAGGAATGAAAAGATGGTGAAAGAATAGCAAGAGGGTTCCAAGGGTTGTGGTAAGCAGGAACTCTTTGGGATATTCCATTTGTGCGTAACAATCAAGTGAATAATGAGAATGAGAAATAAAACGAAAACAAGAAATATAAACATGACTGGGCAAATGAAATAGTCACTTGGTATAGGGAACACTGTATATGTGTAGATACATATACCAAGGAACCACCAGGAGCTCCCAAAAAAGGACAAAGTTGTAAAAAAGACACAGGAACAGCTTACAGCAGGAAAAGACGAAACCCATTGTGTGTGTGTCTTATGTATGTATTGCACGGAATTAAAGTTGCATAATACACCAAAAGCAGACCCTTTCAATCCTCGAGTTTATGTCCCTCTGGAGAAGGAATCTCATTTCATTCGATTCCAGCAAAGAATGATATCACATCCACATCAGCCTACTTTAGTTTCACTTTCATCAAATGGTAAATGATATGTGGTGCAAAGATATGAGAAACTCTCATAAAACGCAGTTAAGTCGGCGTGGTCGTGCGCTGTAGATGTGTCATTGCCTTAAAAACCCATTAACCACGGCAATTTTTCATTCACATTCGTTTATTACATTTGAGTTGAGTCAACTGCATAACTTTCAACGTTCGTAAATTTTTACTACATTTGCGTATCTAAACCATAGTGTGTGTGTCTCTCTACACACGAGTGTGTTTATCATGTACAGTTTAAATGATACGAAATACAAATGTGTGTGTATGTGTGTGCGTATTCGTATTTAATATCAAGTTTATGACTGCTATTTTATAGGTTTCTTTCTCTCTCCTCTTCCCTCTCTGAGGAAGATAAACTCCGATTTCGATTCGAATCAGCGGACCATCATCATTTGTAGGGGTATGATCGTGTGCGTCATCATCATATCACTCACAATCGCAGCAGCCGCAGAGTATCACTCAGAAAAACGGAAAGACACATGTCCTGAGAATGAGAACCATTTCTAGGGTGTTTGTAACTACACAAAGACATTGTTGTTCCGACTTTGGACTAAGTGGGGAGATGGATCTTCTTTAGTGTGTTTTTATGTTGCTTATTTATACTTTGGGTTCCTAGTTCCTGGGACGTTGCTTGCTGAAATCGGAATTTTCCTTTGGTCTCGCCTGGCACCCTCTCCTCCGAAAGAAATGGGTTTACATTTTCAAACAATCGAGTCAAGAGTCATCACCAGTCGATTACCAGAAAGTACATGAGTCACACGCGAGAAACAGGTTGGAAGGATCTTGCTCATAAGCTTTTCCTTCAGTGCAGCTAATTGTTTGTTGATAAATTAAGAATTGAAGTAAACACTGTATTAAATAATCTTTTGTAAGTGAAACAATAGAACAGACGTTTAACCCAATATGCAGCACCCACCTATTGAAAATAAACTTGTAAAAAGGCAGGAGGGTGACTACGTTCGCCGGAATGGAGAAACATATTTGCCAACGTACAGTCAAAAGCGTTATAACAATCAGCAGTCTTTCTTTAGCAAGGAGCCGTTAAGATCAGAAACACCGATTCCTGCTGAGTCCTCTTCAATGATGTCTCAACCGGCTCATTACTCCATCATTGAAGAAAAGCGTGGGTCTAGATGGCCTGGAAATAAGAATCCTCTTTATTCCAACGGTAACCCGGCGAATCGTTTTTTATCACAGAAACCGCCGATTTCCGTACAAAATAGACCGCTACCGCCACTTCCGCCCCCGAGAAAAAGCCTGCCGAGCGCACAGCGTTATCCCTTTCAAACGAAGCAGTGTTTCAGTGAGTCCTCTGCAGAACGAAACGATTCCAATCACCATCCATCTCAACCCAATGGTCGTCCTGACTCAAGTCTAGGAAATTTTGATGGTTGTGCGAAAAGTGACGAGACAAATTCTCTAAGCAGTATTTATGAGCAAATATCTCCCCGAAAGTGCATAAGAAGCAGTGTTATGGTAAGAACAAGTAAGTTACAATGTGAAAGTGCAATTCCAGCGCCAGGGTTTTCCATGGCGGAACTGGCAACAAGGTTCTTGGAAGAAAATGTCCGGAATTGTATCAAACCAAGGATATTTCCGGTAAGTAAAAGTACAAGCATAAATAAAGATATCATCATCATTTTGAAAGAATGACACTATCACATTATGTTTTCCTCATATGAAAAGAAGAAGAAAAGGCTGTAGTCGGTATATGTTACTGCTGTTGTTGCCGGTTGCTCTTTTCCAAGTTCGTCGTGGGTTGCATGTACAAAGTCGATATAAGGAAAAAGGCACCGGGAAAGAATAAAAGAAGAAAGAAAGCAAATAATATACACAAAAAGAAACTACACAACAAACCACTTCCGTTCTATTCAAGCTTTACGGTTAACACTCACTTTCGTCATTCATATGAAATGGCGTGGCAGTGTTATGTTATATGTACTTATAGTTATGATTGCATGAACATAACTATTCTGCTTCTTTGAGGATATATCCATATATAGCTATTATATGAAGGCAGGTAATATATTTGTATTCGTGTTACTTGGCTTTTTGGCTCCATACTGAGAGCATACTACATTACTGGAATGCATTATTGCATTTCACGTTTGGCTTTGCCGTTGCCGTTATATTATTCGTTTGGGTAAATGCAATAATACTAACAAAAGAATGTTGTGTGTTGAGTGAGAACTGCTCGGCTTTTTTTGCTATAAGCTTGTCATGACTATGTGACTACTTTATGCACTCCCGCCACCACAAAAGATGTCTTTTTTCCGTTCCTGGTTCCTTATTTTTTTTCTCGAATTTCGTGCTTTCCATCTCTCCATTTTCATTTTCCGTCGTGTCGTTTTATTACTCTTTCATGTGATGTAATTTTTCATGACATTTCCATCAATTTCCTGAGGGAGTGCAAGCGACTTTCTTTTTTGTCTTGTCTTACTGTACAGACTGGAGAAAACTGATAACCGTATAACGTAGTGTGCACACAGCAATTTGATATGAGTTGTAGTCATGTCTTGTATTGGTAAGAGTTAATAACGTGTTGGAATTTAGTAAATTAGTATCCAGATAGTATAATTTAATCAGACACGCATTCCGTAAAATTTTGCGCTTTATTGACTTAACTTGATACTGAGCAAAGGCTCAAATCATAGCAGGTAGAGGCATGTTTTGATGAAACATTAAGAACAAAATGTGGCAAATTATAATATTTTTATTTCACTGTTATTGTTAACTGACTAACGGAAATGTATACAAGATATTACTTAGAACTTCGCAAAACGTCTCTAACACATAATTTTGCCTTGTTCCTAAATGTTGTTCCATGTTAATACATG
>JAHZNE010001312.1:0-29037 GCA_027744055.1 Callyntrura sp. NNG-2020 | reverse complement strand
AGATAAACACTCGTTGGAATGGTGAGTGATACTTGGGATGGGTATCTCTGAAGAGGTTTTTTGTTGGTTTCTCTTGTCTCTCTCCTCGTTTTCATCATGTTGCGACCAGGTAACAATGGCACAATGGAGTGGATCAATAATAATGGAAGAAAAAATAATAAAATAAAAAAATAATAAGTTTGGTGGTGCATAGAATCCTTTTATAGTTGTATAAATACGGAGGAGGATGATAATAAGAATTTATTAATCGGGGGAAAAAGACAGAGTTTCCTCTCGTGTTTCTGCATTGAAATGGGTGGGTGAAGATGATACGGGAAGATGGGAGGATAAAAAAAGTAGGGAGTCGAAAGTGGAAATTATTACAAAGTTAGTTGTACTTTCCAATCAATTCAACGCGTTAAATATATTTTTATAAATGCTGCCGCTGACAGAGGTAAAAGAGAAGTGGGATACAATTTCACTTGTAATTTTCTTTTCCCATTTTTTTTTAAAGATTGACATTGGGACTCCCTGTTTAACCAGCTCGGCAGTAAGTAGTCGTGCCTGTCCGATTCCGATTTATTAGAAAGAGTGTCTGTCCGATTCATCTTGTTCGTCTTTTTTTCTTTCACTGACGATAACGACGACGACGACGATGATCGACTTGACTACCCTTCAATACTTAAACTAATACCACAACAGGCAAAGGAATGATGATGACTGGATTATATTATTACGTCTTTTTTGTAGCCTTTTTCACCTGTCAATCACATTCCATTGTCAATAATTACCAGTGTGCAATAATGTTGAATACAGGCAGACCAAGTCATTGGCTTCGGAATGAAATAGGTGGTGTGTGAAGTCGTTCAAAATCACGCCACCATACATGCCCCTACCGAGGTTGCAGTTGGCAGTAGTAGTAGTAGTAGGATTGGGTAGATTAAAGTCTGGTAATATTATTAACATTTCTCATTTTGGTTGTCATTATTAGTTTGAATTTTCAAGGTGTACACTTAACAAGTCAGAAGAATAAGAAGACAAGGAGGGAGAGGGAGAGACAGAGAGAAACTGCAGCAGCTAAGCAGTGGCAGTTGGAGAGGAAGAAAGAAAAGCCAAAATCAGTGTCTTGGGCATTTCTTCCTATTGTTCCCCACACATTGGATCGCACCATCATCATCCTGATTATCGTCCAAAGCAAGGCAACAGTAGTAGTAAAGTTGTAGTGGCAGTGGCCAAAGTAAAAATTTCATACCTACAATGATAACAATAGGATATCACCGAAGAAATGATATTATTACAGAAAGCCTACACAGAGCACACACACACACGCACATCTCATACATGAGCAAAAATGACGATGAAGATAATAATGACGCTGATGACGATGATGATGACGAGCAAAAATTACATTTCTTTTTATTCATCTCTTCTCCTTCTTTGCCCCATTCTCCCTGAGCCTGTGTGTGTAAGTAACTGAAGAGAAAATCAAAAAAAAGATAATAATAGTGACAAGAATGGACAAGAGACTCAACGAGCAATCAAGCAAAAGGCAAGCAAGCAAATGCATCCTCATCATTCTCTCTCTCTCTCTCATGATCATACACGTCTCATTACACAAAATATTTTACAAAAGAAACAAGCTGTGTGTGTGGATTTGTATTGTGACTTTGTTCTGCGGTGGTGATGCTGCTGTTTGCTTGGACCATGGGAGACGTTTCTTAAAAAAGATGAGGGAGAGCGAGAGAGAGAGAGAGACAGAGAGAGAGAGAAAGAATCATATAATATGATGACAATAGGGAAAAATGTTTTGTTATTGTTATAACAACTTGTGAGTGAGAGCGTGTATTTTGTAGTGTCTTTCTGTGTGTTATACATCAGACGTCTGACAATAATACACGTACTTACAACTAACATACCATGTAAACCAAAGTGAAAAAAATGTGTAATGCAATGTCTCTCTCTCTCTCTCTCTCTCCCTTTGGTCGTTCTCGATTTCTGTGTTCGGGTGCTGGAACTAAATGATATGTTTAATAAAGTAGTACATCGCCTTGGTATTAGTAGTTGAGAATGTAGCAATGTTGAAAAAGTGTAATAATGTGGTAACTGGAATAATTATTTTTATTATTGATGATGATGCCAAAGAGCTGCTGCCTGTGGGAGTGGAGTTACCTTCTTAAATAGATCAACTAGAGAGCAAGCTAGACACATGAGAGAGGAATATTTTGGAAGAAAGGATTTTAAAATAAATGTTTCATTTCCATTTTCGTTCTGTCTCAGTGGCATTTTCATTCATTTTTTTTTTACATCCAAAGCGACTGCTCGTTCCGAGACAAAAAGGAGGAATACCTGGGAGATGAGACAATAAAAAGTAAATGGAAATTCGAGTATGTAAATAGATGAGCCAGTTATGGACACACAGTCCTTTTAGCAGGGGAAGAAACATCAGCAGGGGGCTAGTCGATAGGAGTAAACAAGAATGCGAGCAAGGAAGGAATTTTCATTGATCTGGTTTAAAAGTGGAGTAATTAATTAGTAGGGGAGGAGATATAGTTGTGTTAGTTTTTGAGTGTGCGTATATATGTGTGTGTGTGTGTGTGTCTTGTTATTTCTAACGGTGCACCAGGTAGGCACATACCTAGGCATGCCTGCCGTGTGCCAGGAAAGGAAAGAATTGTATCAGCATTCCAGCCATTTTTACTATCTTTATGCAACTTTGAGCAAATTAAGCGCGTACGAACACGTTTGTTGGTCTTGTACCACTCGACGACTCAACGTCCTCCTCATATTATCAGGAGGAGGACATAAATTGCGACGATATTGACAATATTATTAAATGATAGGGACATATAAACGGCAGGGATGCTTTGCTGGTGGGGTGGTGGTTGCTGTTGTAGATGTTACTCTGCTCGGCTCTGCTACTTCTGCCAGTTAATCAGAACGATAAGAGAAATGAGTGTAGAGAAGCATCATCATGATAATAGTCGCATGAAAATGGACAATTGAGTAAAGATAGCAATTAGCGAAAAAAAAAACAACCAGGTAGTAGCACTAGTAGTAGTAGTAGTAGCAGAAGTAGTAATAGTAATATACAGCGCTGTTGCTCTTTATACCTAAAAGATGTAAGGGGGAGAAAGGGAAAAGACGAGTGGATGAAATAAAAAGAATGTCGTTAGCATAATAAACATCATAGGTACAACAGGGAGAAAAAGTAATAATAGGAGTAATAATGGGGATATCGGAGGTCTGTCTGTCCATCTGCTGCTCCTGTCGTGTGTAATTAAATTGATACTTGGAGATTTATTTGGCGGATGATGAAGATGATGATGATGACTGGTCATTTCATCGTTCCACTTCTCTCAATCATCATGCTAATAGGCTGCAGTTGTAATTGCGAGAAGTGAGTGTTGGAATGTCATAACTCCATCTTGTTGCTCTCTTTCTGCTGCCCACTTTCGCAATATTAGGTCCATTATGATGACTGTTGATTGCGGTGCTCTGCTGGATAATCGGTCATTCTCAAAATACTCCACTCTCTCCCTCTCCCTCTCTCTCTCTCTCTCTTTGGCCAGATTATTATGTTCCATGTTTTTCATTACAACTGCTGCTATTGCTACTAGTGCCAACTACTACCACTTCCAAAGTTACCTTAAAAAACGAGCCATTCCCGCTGCCACCACCACCGGTCCACTTTTTTTTTACATTACTACTTATTACGGCCAGGCCAGGTCGGACTTGGTGCTGCATACATTGTATTTTACTACCATTACTGACGCAGTCCATCTAAATGCCTAAAAAGTCATGTCGTACAAAACACAAACTTAACCCGCTTTATTATTTTTTTTAATTCCCTTTTTCGCTCTTTTCTTTCCATCGACATTTGTTTTTTTTATTTTAGCTTAACCCAGCGGTTAATGGGAGAAACGGCCAGGTAAAAAAAAATACTTTACAGGCTACCTTTTTTTTAAATAGCTATATACCAAATAGACCAATAAACATTCCATAGTATCAAGACAACCTATTCTACTAATGCAGAAGAGAATAGCAAGAGGCTAAAGAAAAAGTATGGGATAGCCACATCCTATTGGTAGTAGTACTGTAAGGTAGACGCAGAGGCAGGCTTGCCTTGACGGGAATGGCGACTACTCATTCCAGAGCAATAATCGTTTTTCTAGTAGTAACCATGGCTAGACTGGCTAACTTATTAAATAGTCAAAATAATAATGAGTGCTTTTAGACGAGAACCACGACGATGATGATGATGATGACGAAGTTAATGATGGTGATGAAGTATTTCGGACTGCGTTGTTGAGAAAGCTTCCAAAAGATTTTTGAAGTCGTGCCTGCCTGTTTAAAAGTCAGGGAGTTAAAAAGGGTGTGTGGGTGCAAATGGTAAAAAGCAAGCAAGACTGGTAAGTAAGAAGGCTAAAGATGGTCATCGTCTTAATAGCAATAATAATAATAATAATAATAATAATAATAATAATAATATTATGCAAGACTCATCATCATAGCTACAGGGTAACTAGAAAATAAGTAGAGGGTGTGGGTAAGTTCGCTCTTTTAAGCAGAAGAAACGGACGTTCTCAGTCAGAGCGACAGTTGCAGCAATCCTAGAGTAAAATTCTAAACCGCTTTCCAGGTTGGGCACTCTGTATGATTATTATAATGACGGTAGTCTGGTGATGATGGCTGGTGGCTATAAAGAGAAGGACGAGAGAGAGAGAGAGAGAGAGTGAGAGCAAAGGTCATCATCAAAATAAATAGCAGTTTTATTAGCTACCAGCCTAAAATGCTAAAAGCCCTTTTCCTATTTTAGTTTGAGGCAACCAAAGGACTCTTCCAGCGTGGTTTTTCCTTTAAACCACACATTTTTATGTTTCCGTTCTTTTTCTCAGATGAAACGAAACTGGAGAAAAAAGTGTAAAGAGCATTTTTTTTTCTGCCCTGGCAACGGAAACCCCGTTCATAATAGGCTTACATTATTGTGGAGTTGAGTGGGCAATAATGACAAAAAATATGCTTGAGCAAGTCCTACCACAAACACGCATTACCGATTTGGCTATGTCGAGAGTGCACACACTACCGCTGTTCTGTATCGCGATCGCGACTCACCACGGTGCGCCGTATTAATAATAGGTAGAGAGGCATGGTAAACATGCACTTACACACAAAACATCCACACACGTACTCGAGCGACGTGTGTGGGCAACTTGAGACAATTCCCTGCTGAACCAAGACCATAACATTGTGTAAAAATGGAATAATAATTACCTTATCATTTATTACTATTACTACAGTGCATGCTACTTATTAGCTAATCTTAATCCGGTATCGATCACATCGAGCAAAACTATCAGAACAACAACGCTTTCTTCTTTAAAAGGAACACGGAATAAAATAGCCAGGAATGACTTGAGTTGTGGGGAGATCTCCCGATATCTAAGCATGCCACTACTACATTATTATTACCGTCGTGGTCGTCGTCGTCGTCACCAGAGAGACGTGTATGTATATCACTTACCATCCCCACCACCACCACATTTTTACAACTACATATTTCTACTATTTTTTTCTCGTTTTTTTTACCATGCACTCAAAATAGGATAAAATAATGCCGAGACAACGAAACAGATTATCTATTACTCCATTATTTGTAGTACTAAGACAATTGGTTGTATGGTTTTAATCGATCTCTCTCCCTGCCACAGACAGAGAGTTACGCAAGGCACTCACAGTATACAACATCCATCCACCCCGGTCATAAATATACTACAAAATCCCACTACTGACTGACGGTCGCGTTGATAGTGACTACGCATTCAACTTCTATTTTTGACGATGATAAGCACAGTCGTAAAATCACAAACTATCTGAATTGTCTAAATAAGTTGCGCTGCCTTGCGTTGCCTGAACACCTCCGACCAAAATTGTAATAATAATCATCATCCCCATGTTGCGGACTGATATGATGCAGAGAGAGAGAGAGAGAAATAGCAGCAGCAGCCCAGGTAGTAGTAGTAGTGCGCCGTATGGTAAACTTGTGCTTTATAAAAAAAAGTTGGTGGATGTGTAGTCGTAGTCATACACTATAGTGCGGTGGTGGTGGTGTTAATAATAATAATAATAATAACAGTGGTAAGTGGTAATAACACTAAAAGACAATCAGCAAACAAGTTACTAATCTCTCTGTAGCACCACCACCATCAGCCAATCTCCCTGCCGTACAGAACAGCGCACAAAAAGAACTTACACATTATAATAGCATGTTCATCATCATCATCATCATCAATAACATCAACAGTTAAGCATGTTTGGGTTGTACAATGTAGAGATTACTATTACTACTATTATTAGTGCCATTGTTGCTTGGTTACGTTGTTGCTGCCAGAAGGGGAAAGGCTTTTCTCAGCGGAATGTACGCGAAAAAATATTTGCCGTTTATGTAGTAGCGAGGTTTCAAGAAGGGATTTTTGCCTATTTTTTCCTGTCCGCGCATTTTGCGGACGTTACTACTATTATTTGAGAAGACATGTTGGGAGAGAATGATATAATTGTGGAGGAGGAGGGGTAGAGACACCAAAAATAGCCCCATAACCAAGTCAGGTTACAAATATAAATTAGAGAAGGGGAGTATAAGAGATGGAGGGGGAGGGGTAGGTAGGTAGGTAGGTAAGCAGAGAGACACTATTTTTATATTTGTGCGACGACTGATATTATTATTAGGCCGATAATAATAATAAGAATAGTTAAGTGTGTATTGCTGGGCGCTGCGCGTTGCGTACATAATAGGGGGTTGCCTCATTGTTCTCTCCGGTGTACCGATTGACGTGCGTGGATAGCTTATTTGATTGCTGCAACATCATCATGATCTGATCCACACAGTACGATGATGATCGTCGTCGTCGTCTTCATTCTTGGTCATGATTGCACGGCATATTGAGAAGGAGAGTGCATAAAAATACATGGAAGACGACGATAATTTTTTTTTAGCAGTGAGTTGATCAGGCGAGGAAAGTTGTCTAGGAGGAGGAGGAGAAGGAGGTAGAAAAAGGCAGTTTTGTTTTTCATTTTAGTATATCGCTCTCTGGCGATTATAGGTATTTTTAACGAAAATCTGGTAACCGAGTCGTGACTCCGTGCTAGGTTTTGGGGGGACTTTCTAATAAGCATGGTAACAAGCTTGAATATTCGGGAAAAATGAGGATAATCACGATAAAGGATGATAATACGATGATTGTTGCATGATAACCTGCGTGTTAAAAATTATCCAGTCCGAGACTCTGCGAGGGGAGAGAGAGAGAGGCCTTTTTCTTTTAAAAAACGGATTTTTCCGTTCCGAAATAAGGAGAAGGCACCAAATTCAGAAGAAAGTCAGACAACTGACAAAGTGGACGACGACGACGACGACGAAGCCTTCATCTTTGGCCGTCGTCGTCGTCGTCGGCTCGCTTACCATGTTGTGAACATGTAGTAATGTAGTCATGTAACGTAACAACGTCGCCGAGATCTCTTGTTCATTTGATGATGATGCTGCTGCTCCTGCTGCTGCTTCTGCCAGTTGATCTCTGCGTTTTGTTGGCCAGGTAAACAGCAACAGCCGCTGGTACACAACAGAGATGCGTTCGAGAGAATAACATAATAATACATCTTGTTCATTCTTACTGTCGTATCATCCTATCCCCCATAAGTAAAACGACAGGCTGTTCTTATGTTGCTGCTATGCGGTTAAATGTGTTCACATCTTGAACAAGAGGGTGAATTCATCACTGAAATTTGAGACAGAGCGAGAGAGGAGAGAGAGAGAGAGAAGAAAAAAGACAATTTAAAATGCCGGTTACTTGTGTACATAATACATCTGAGCAAAAGTTATTTTTTTGTGTAATTCCCCATTATTGTTGTAAGCTGGTTTGTTTTGTGAGTGAATGAATGTGTGTGTGTGTGTGTGTGTGTGTGCGACGAAGACAACGACGAATTGAGTTTGCCAAGTGTTTGGGCGGATCAGGGCCGCACTTTGGAAAGCACACCTCTTTTTGTCCCTTTTTGACGAGTGATGGCACGCCATGTTCAGCATGCCCAGCCAATCCCCATCTCGCTTCAGTCAAGTTGTATTGTGTGTACAGTGCTAAATGTTCCCAGCAAGTTGCTGTCTCCCTCTCTTGCTCCCTCATTCTCATTCAATATTTCCTCCACTTCTCTACCTACACACACACACATTGTGTATCATTCCCATGCCATGCACCATCCTCATCCTACCGTGTACTCACAACATATAATAGTCAAGAGAGAACAGGAGAAACACTTTAAAAAAGCATTAAAATATAAAGAATCGCTTAAGCAAACCAACTTAACCAACCAACCCATTTGCACGCACCAACACTGTCAGCACTACCACCACCACCGCCACCACCATCAGCAGCAGCGCTACCAGCACCAACCTGTGTAAAAAAGTATCCTGTGTGTGCCGTGTGGACTGCTGGGGAGATTGTACTACTTCATGCCAGAGGGGCCTCATCTCATGTGGTGGTGGTGTGCCTGTGCTTCAAAGCATTTATTTACCTGTCTCTTTTTATTACTTATTACCCAACTCTTTTTCTTACCTGCGCCTTTCCATATAGCAGCGTGGTAGTCACTCTGTGGGGATGATGGTGGCGGTGGTAAAACACAAAAACCGGCAGAAAGTAGATCCTGTCCACCTTCACCCCTTTATTTATTTACACTGTTATCAACGTACATAGTCACCTACTACACAGCGAGAACTGCATGCATTCTGTGCGAAATACGCTACCCGCATGTGTTTCTCTTCCTCGTGAACGTGCCTCCTTCTCTACTCTCTCTCTCTCTCACTTGCTCTCTGACAGTGAGCCTAGCTCTCTACCTCCGTTATACATACAGCCCATATCCATCTTTCTGTTTGCTGCTCTGCGTGTACATAAATAAAGGAGAAAAATGAAAGTAATTAAAAACTCATCGAGATAGATGGTGATATGTAGGCACACATATTTACTTGTACCAACATGCATCCTCAGTTATAACGACCAGTGCCATTGCTTTTGATAGGGCAAACACCGGGTAGCCCGGCGAAAAAAAACCATTTTATGACTTGATTGCATACTGCATTGTGTGTATGGACATCCAGCAATATAACACGTTGCGTTCTTCTCTGCAGCACACACAGACCGGACGGGACGTTACTTGGGTGTTTTGCGGGAGCAAAGGAGAGAAAAAAATGCACGAAAGAGTTTCTCCCTGCTAATAGGAGCTTAAACGTTGTACACTTTATTATTTGAATTGCCGAACATAAAATGGGCAATCAATTTTTTTGGTTATAAAAATGCACGAAAGAGTTTCTCCCTGCTAATAGGAGCTTAAACGTTGTACACTTTATTATTTGAATTGCCGAACATAAAATGGGCAATCAATTTTTTTTGGTTACATGGATGTTAAGAATTAATGGGACGCAGTGAATGATGCTTATCACCCTCACCACAGTTGTAGGTTGTCCAGCCAGCACAATAAACAACTAAAGCCTTTCCTTGATAACCCTGTTATTTACGACATTTGCACAAATAGCCATGACAGTAATTACTTATTATTACTATTTTTAATGAAAAAAATTTACACGGACATATTGCCCAAGTGCTACTTTCCTCCCTGATTCTCCCTTATAAACAGAGAGAGAGAGAGAGAGAGAGAGAGAGAGAGCAGTTTGCATGCTTTTTTCTCCAGCACCTTTATGTCTTGCAATGCAAGGTTATTACTGCAAATTATATAATACACGTTGCTCTCAATAGGGCTTGTCATGACTTTCTTAGACACACACACACCAGTTCATATTTTGTGTCCATTCACTCCCTCAGCATTTTACAGGCCAACAGACAGGAATCTGTTTGCAGTTTTTCCGTCTAGTCTTATGCATGTAGCTGGTGTGTGTAGTGGTGGTCAGAGCAACCACACGGAATCGTTTCACAATGCAATGCCACAGATTATTACACACTTGCCTACCACCACCACCACACCATCATCATCTTTTCTTCGCCTAGCTTTCCGAACTCATTTACACACCGCCACCACCACCACCGTTGACCACGATTTTTTTTACCTGGTCTATCCATCACAATGTTGTGTGCAGGCAGGCAGGGCAAATGGGATGATGCTGTTTGTGTTTATAAAATGTACAAAATGCAGAGTACAAAAGAGCGTACACCAACAACCAGGTAAAAACTCGCACTCGCCTTAGTTGTTCGTGTTGTTGTCGTCGTCTTCATGTTCCTTTATTCCATTATCCGCAATCCGCTCCGTCGTATCGCAACTCGGAACAACGAAATAAATGTGTACAAAAAGAGTGCACACTTTATCAGTCAAGTCTTGTTAACTTTTTAATTCTCTCTCTCTCTCTCTCTCCATCTTACCTGAACTACTTGTANTCAAGTCTTGTTAACTTTTTAATTCTCTCTCTCTCTCTCTCCATCTTACCTGAACTACTTGTACGTATACCGGGTTCTAACGATGCATACACAACAACACAAATGCCAGTTGTGTTTGGCCATGGCACTTTTTTCTCTTTTGCTTTTTCCACACATACACACACCATGCTGACTACGACTGCTAGTGCAAATAGTAAAAATGCCAATAAGCCCGCTACAATCTACTATAGCATGCAAATGGGTATGTCTCCTTCCAATATTCTTTCTGCTAAACCAATATATTTAAAACACCCTACCTCACAACCTGCCCATATACAACCTGCCCATACATTCCCGACAATAATTGTCGTCCACTCTGTTTTTTACCAGGACGATTCTCCGTGTTCCTCCTAAGCCATTCTCCGTTTTTTTACTAGAGGCTCTCACACGAAAACTCTTTTCCGTATTATGTTCTGCCTGCATGTGTGTTGGTGTGACTAAGAGACTATTTAGCAAGAGAGAGAGAGAGAGAGAGAGAGAGAGAGAGAATGGTTAAAATGTATGCAAACACACACATAAACATACATCCACTTGCATTTCTTGCTGCCAGAGAGTGAGTACTAGCTTAGTACCACCACAAACAACTCCACCTGTCTGCACTTCTTCACTACGTAATATTTTTATGCCTATCTAAATAATTTAAATGATTTTTGTATATTTTTTTCTGCCATTAGTATTATTACTACCTCCTCTACTCTGAACCACGTTTTTTGGGAGTAGTTGTTCAATCTTGCCAATGTACAAAAGAGAAGGCTCATCTCTCTCTCTCTCTCTTCTCTTCTTCACAAGTAATACGTAAAACCAAGAAGAGCCAACACTATTATTACTATTTATTTACCCACAGAAAAGAGTCATAGGAAAAAATGGCCACTAAAAACTCTCATCAACGTGATCATCACTTTAGTAGCAGCAGCAGTACCAACAGCATTCCTGTAATTGATGAAGAAGAAGATGATGATCCTACCACTGATAATAATGTAAGAATTGATATGATATGATCACACACAGCACGGTAAGAGCAGCATAAGTTAAAAAAGAAGGAGGATGGGTGATGTGATCATAATCATCTCTCTCTCTCTCTTTCCACTAACTCTCCATTTATTTCTGTGTACTGCTCCTGTTAGCTAAGGTGAGCATGTCTGCTCTTCTTATTATATTGCCTCCTCTCGGTCGGTGGTGGTGGTGGTGGTGCTGTGACTGCCGTACTTTTCTGTGGCTCTCTGTTGTGGCCGATCGTGTGAATGAATAGTAGTAGTTGCAACAGCAGCAGCAACGGCAGTAAGCAAGCTCGTTTTTCTCTGAGCGTGTGTTTGTGTCTGTCTACACACACAGAACGAAACCAAACTCGCTCCCTCACATCTTCCAGATCTCATTTACTGACTGATTGTGAGCCTGAGCGGATAAAAAGGTAGGCAGGCAGGTGATTAGCCGAAATAATGTGTGAGTGAGTCTCTCTCTCTCTCTCACTGTGTGTGTGTATAAAGAGCCAGGCCAGCGAGAAAGAATTTAACTTGTGGGTATATTGACTGAGACGTTCATCTGTCAACTTTTGGGAGAGTGCGGTGGTGGTGTGACCGAGAATATTATCTGGCGTGGCTACCGTGTTAGCAAGTTGAAGTTGTGTACTCTGTTCAGTGTGTCGAGCTAAGGGGCACCGAGAGATTCTGAGGCTGTTAGAGAGCCACTCTCTTTCCCTGTTGCAGGGTGACTTTTTTTTAGTAGATGTGTGTGAAAATAAAGGGGGAAAGGACGAAACGAGAGAGAAATACTGAGAGCGGAGACTAGGTTGCGTTGTCACGAGGATACGTAACCAACCGCAGTCCTTGAACGAGAAAGGGATCCTCAGCATTTTTGTCTTTTTCTTTACCAGCCGCACCACTTGGTCTTGACTCTATCAAGGTAACTCCACTCAGTTGTCGGTGTTCACTTAGTGAGCGAGCAAGTCAAATGCCACCACAACGAAAAGAAAAGAGCTATCGTCTTTGTTCACCTCCTCGTGGCTACCCAGTATTCCTCGGAAGAATGAAGATGTGAGTCAAGTTGCAAGTTGTCAAGTGTTGAACACTTAACTGGAAGATTACATTTTTAAAAAAAGTATCTAGTGTGTGTACGTACTTTTAAAAAAAACCGCACCGCACAGTTTTGCGCTGGGAGTTTTTAAATTTTGACCTTTTAAAAAACAAGACGAGAGAAAGAGATTTTTTTGGTTAGTTTATGTGTACCAAGTGAACAGTTTGTTGACTAAAAGAACGATTGGTGTTTCAATGCGTTTCATCATTCTTTTCTCCATCGAACAAAAGGCAAACAAGACGGAGAAGAAAGAGAAATAAGCAAAGGGGCGATGATAACGCCGTAATCTTTATTGCTTTTTGATAAGCCTAAAACGAACGAAACAAGAAATAATACATGAGAGCATCCCCGATACATATTATAATAGCATGTTGTGAAGACGACCTCGGCTCTCTTTCAAGGAGTGTAGTAGTAAAAGCAGAAAAAAATATTTAAAAAAAAATAAAACTTTTGAACGAACAATGATGATCTGGGGGAAGTAGTTAAAAGGCGTTGTTTTTTTGTGTGTTTGTGTGTCTGTGTGCAGGAGAATTGGAGGACACGTTTGGTTGATTTGTTTTAATAGAAAAAAAAATAACAATAACACTCGCAGGGGAAACGATCAAAACCAGAAAGTAGACTAAAGTTGCCACCAAAAGCAAACAGAAACCGGGTAAAAAACTGACCCTGATTTTTTCTTGTTATGATGATAACAATGCTCCACGTAACATTTCTTGCTTGTAGTTCGAAAAACACAAGACCGGTATTTGCGTACAGGAATGACATTGAGAGCGGGAAATAATTTAAAGTTGGTGGTCCAAAAAGTAATGATTTGAAAAAACCCCGGATAAAATAGGAGGACCCCGTGGGTGTCATCATGATACTGTTTACTAGTCAGGTGAAAAGAGAATAGGATGTCAATTTTGGGGCATTGATAAACAAACGGTGTGGTGAGGCCCCGTAGCGCAAGAAAGCAATACTCCTTTAGCTTGTATACTAGTAACCAGGGGAAAAGTGGCAGGGTAGCACATCTGTAATTGGTTTTCTATTTTGAAAGGGAAAAGGATTTTTTTTAGAAAAGTGCCATTTCCCCCTTTTCCCTCAAATTGCCTTTCCCCTGCTCTGGGTCAACAACGACTACAACAACAAATGTGACAGGAACAGAGACAAGACGGGAATAATTGAAATTCTCCTGTTGTTCCAGTTTTAATGAAGCGAGTGGTATCTTCGATAACCGCGGGTAGGTAGCGGCAATTTCAGATTATGAGAACTTGTTATTAGAAAGTCTAAACCGATATCTGTCTCTCAAGTTTTTTTTTACGAAGATATGAATTGAGGACGGGATAATGCAATTACCTATTAAATTGGACAAGCTGTCATGTCATCATTATAAAAGAAACTGTTGTCTTGATCAAGACTTTGGTGTTGTTTTGGGGAGGATTATTAAAATGTGTGTTTAAAGTAGTGACAAACAATATTTATATTGATAAGGGCATTTCAAAGTCAACCAAAGTCAGTATTAACTTTTTGTGGGAGAAGCAGATAAAGGCATTACGACCTAGGGACCCTGAACCATTTTTGACAATAAGATTTGACTTTGTCTTGGAGAATAAAGAAATAAAAATAAATAAATAGAAACAAACATTTATACAGCGAAATATTAAGAAAGAATTTTTATTTCGCTTGGGTGGGAATTCCCATATGCTGATGGTTGTGGAAAACAGTGGAACGAGCCCCAGTCGGCTTCATCATCATCCACCGATTCCACCACCGCCACCACAACCACCTCATTATCCACTAAGTAGCTTTTCCACTGCCGTCGCAGCAGCCAGCAGTAGACATATCTTTAGTAGCAGCAGCAACAACATACATAGTCAATCGCCAGGAGGAGTCGCGGACAAAGTAGCCGGAAGTCATTGGGGGGACATGGACTTTCCTGGACAGTTACCAGCCGGTGCAACCATTCCAAATTCTGCAGGTAAAATCCATTCACTTTATTGCAAACAAGAAATTTAACCGTCCTTACCGTTAAAGCTAATTAAAGAGGAGACGTGTAATTCATCACGGGTCTCTTGACTGGTCATACCATAAATGGCAAAGTGGTGCTTGTGGCAAAAGTACAAAACAGTAACAACCGCCGCACACAAATTATTCTAATGTCGTGTCTGTGGTTGTATTGTATCCCTCCCCGAGCGCGTTAATCTCCGCCTAAAACCGTGTTGTGGTCAGGCAAAAGCAGTCTGCTGTAATGGCAATAATCATAATAAATAATCAATAATGCATTATCATCATCATCATCATCATCATCATCATCATCCCGATCACAGTAGAAAGGTACACAGGTGTGAACGAACAGAAAATTACCCGTATGATCAAGATGATGGTGAAGTAGTGTCGAACGAGCTGTACCAGTGGTACCAGCAGTAAAATGCAAAGAGAAAAAAAGCGTTAGTGGTACTGGTGATGTCGATGATAATGGTGCAATGCAAACCAGTGAACATTATTTTCAATCAACCCATTTCTTTCAAAATGAAATTCCATTCCGCATTATTACCTCGGACTACGTCGAGTGATATGAAGGATGATGATGATGATGATGACGATGATAATGCTACTGTTTATTTGTGCATGTGCCCTGCATGCAGAAACACACTGATTTTAATCCAAGTACATACCGAGAGACCTGTGTAGGACGTGCATTTTTTCTTTTGCTAATAATGCTCACACCACCACGATCACCACTCCCATTGTTATGAAGCTGGCAGTGCTGGGGCTGTAGTGGCAGTGGTGATAATGAATGACAAATTATTATTATTATTGGCACTAGATAGGCACGACATAATATTAATCTGCCACCACCGCCATCAGCACTGCCGCCACCGACCAAAAACCACCGTCAAAATTTGTATTAAATCTGGGTGCCTTTTCGAGCTTGAGCTTACACCCCAATTTTTCTCTACTGCTACCAAGTCAGAATACAAGGGGCAGCAGTAGCAGTAGCAACGTAATTTGATTGCATTTTTTCTTTGACTAATGGAAGACTAGATGATCTTTCAAAACTTATCATTTTCTCCACTTTTCATGCAGCAGCAGCAGCATCTTCTTCTTCATCATCATAATCATCATGGCCAATCGAACGTCGTCAAAAGCTGCAAGCAGAGCAGACACCATTATCAGCAAGATCATCATCATGTTGAGACTTGAGACCAGAGAAGTAGAGAAAAAAAATTGATGAATAGGATCGACCGAATTGAAATGAAAATCGGCGTATTTTATTCCCTTTGCATTTACTGCTGTTTATTTGGAATTATAGTTGAAAAAATACCTACGTATTGATTTGGTGAGAAGAGAGGTTTTTTTTTCTCGAGAGAGAGAAAGAGAGAGAGAATCGGGGAGCGAGAGGTGTTGGATGTTGATTATGATTGCTGTATGATGGTGAGTAAGAATTAAGTATTGCCATGGCATGGCATGCAAATAATGTGCGGTTGTGATGATATTAGCAAAAAAGCCGTTTGGCTTCTCCCTGGCTCCTCCGTTTTTATTGGTGTGATGATCACGTTGGTGCCAGGGATGCTGCTATCATGCCATGGTAATAATGTAACGTATTATTTTACTTAGAATCAGAGAGAGAAAGAGAGAGAGGGAGAGAGAATTGAAATGAATCACCTTTTAGGCAGAGGACTGCCGGTGGATTTCTCGTGTAGTAGCGTTTATTTGCCGGTACATACATTCATTTCGTGTCAGCTTCTGTGTGCTACTCATATTCCCAACTTTTGGGGAACAAGTAGTCAGTCAGTAAACTGGGGGTAACGCATATTAATAATGACGACGACGACGACGACGATGATGATGATCAAGATCATGTATCGTTTCTCAAGAGAACCAGCAGCAGTTGAGGCCAAAAGGAAGCCTCGGAAAATATCGGTCATCTGGAATGTTTTATTCTTGTTCACTTGGTGCATTGCAATTACCCCCTATTAACCACCGCTGTTGGTTGTTTTTATGAATAGGAGACGTGGAAGAGGAAGAAATTTGGTCGTGACCAGTGGTGGTCGTTTTGAGGAAGAAAAAGCCTTTGAGGATTAACAGCAGGGCAACTCTCGATCATTATGATTATAAACATGCTAGAATGTATTTTATGAAGATGAAGTCGGCTTCACAAGTTTTACAAATTTTTACCCAATAATCAACTCTGTTTCTGTTATACACTGCAAATAGCTTCTCTTTCATCCAGCCCAAGGCACTTTTTTGCTTGGAGGAATTATCACACACGCTAAAACCTGTAGGTGCATTAACAAGCATCTCAAATTAGCGAAACGGTACGGTGGTAGTGCAATAAAATTTGTATTTTCAACGAAATAGTTGGCAGCTCATAAAAATGAGTAGAAATGTGTGTTTATTGTGTATTTATAGTAAACAAAAATGTTAAAGCTTGCTCACCATCATAATGATGGCGATGAACTTTTACTTTACACACTTTTCTCTCAAAGAATGTGCGCAATCCGACCATTTTCATGCAAAACTGTAGTGGCTGCGTATCAAAGTGCTAAAAACTGAATACTGAATACCTCCCCCCAAAAATGCCCTGTTGTATCTAGTTTACAGGAAGTAACTCTTGTCATAGTCATTATTATTTTTGCTGCTGCGCACAGCTTCGGTGGTGCAAAGATTTTAAAACGATTTACAGTTGTACGAGAGACACCTGCACCTGTTCTTTATTCTTCGCAGAAGGTATTGACTCATACGTATTGTTAAAATTCTGTACTATTATAATTATAAAATTTTGAGTTTTAAGTGATTCATTACCACCAGACCAAAGTTGGGATTGATGGCCACCTTGGTTTAATGCATTCATTTTTTCCCTATGGGACTAACTTGCAATTATTATTATTTACCTCCACGAACATTGAACAAGGAAAAAAAATGAATAAGTCGTTCACATCCCTCTCGCTCTCCCTCTCTTGTTTATGTATACCACCGGTATGTGATACTCGAAACGTCAAACCGCATTCTCAACCAGATTTATAATTTGTAACGTATGCATACAGGTATTTATGAATGCTACCAGTTACTAGTTACCACCCATAATAAAGACGACATTCAATCATCTTTTTACCATTTGGTGGTGGTTCAACAGGCAGAATTTTTTTATGCAGTTAGATATTATACAATGATCAATTATGGTTTTGCTAGTTGAAATGATATATGTTCAATGTTCAAATCAATAGAAAACAGTATCAGTACCACCACCAGCAGTATGCAATCATCATTAAAATGACGTGCATTACATGTCCCGTTGATAAAAGCAAATATCGCCATCACAGGCGGCATATCGCGGAGCGACTACTACTATTACACTGCTTCCCTCGTCATGTGCGACAATAATGCGATAAAGAAGGAACACTCAATTGAGGTTATCACAATTAACTATTATTTGTTATACGATAGCTTCTTTTTATTTCAGTCCTCTCTAAATGGAAATTGCACTAAATGGTAGGAAAAATGAGTAGCAAGGTTGTGCGGAACGTTTTAATGCAATAGAGAGAGAGAGAGAGAGAGATAAAAATTTGTTAAAGGGTAAAGTGGTAGTGCTGATGTGAAAATAAGTGTCATTGAGTACATCACTCAATCGTATGCAATGTCACTAAATTATTTTGCATTCGTTAATTATTATTGTATGATTTATATTGCGCTCGTTTTTTTTATTGCACCACTATGATCATCATCATCTTCTGTAACAGACCACATGTTCAATTATCGAGAAAATTTTCCACAGCGGTACACAATTGAATAATTAATTTTTTTTGGCATAAAAGTTGTTTAACAGTTCGTCATGTATCATCATCATGAATATCTGAGCAGTAGGTAGATAAATTGACGACTCGGAAAAAACAATTTGCAAAATGCGAGCATAGTTTAAAAAACATTTCGCGACGAAAAAAAAACGTTGAAAATATCAACACAAACGCGTGTACCCGTTGTCGTTGTTGTATGCGCACGCATATGTCATAAAAAATGCAGAGTGCCACAGTCTATCCCACAGCAAAAAAAAATTAAGGACATTCACTGCTGCACTAGTAGTAGTAAGTAAGTAGTACATCGATAGAGTTGTAATTGCGACATTATGCAATTTTCCTGAATGTCACTGTCCCATCGCATCGTCGTCGTCGTATTGTCACGGTATGAGGTTGTTTGATGCTGTTGTCGTTCGAGTCACGGTGTACACTACAAGCCGTGTGTCCCGAATCACAGATATGTGCACTATAACAAATCATGTAACCTTCGCTTTTTATTTGAGTAAGCAACGAGGGATCATTTAAGAGCGGGGAAAAAAGGGATAATTGTCATGTCGGCAAAAACAATAGATATTTAAAATCCTTATTATTTTTCAAAGCATCCCTCAAACCTGGCACTATTACATATATTAGCATTGTCATCAAGGCAAATTATTACATATTATGTACATGGCGACACCTTGTTCAAATCCTCATCCCGTCTCTCTATCCCCAAATTACAGAGAGGGAGAAAATGTGGAAAAAGTGAAAAAAGAACAGTCTCCCAAAAAAACTCCAATTTGCCACATTTGCTGCTACCTATATATTGCTAACTGCTGGCCAAGTATCAAATTTATCATCGTGCACGCACACTCATCGGTCCGAACGCCAAACGAAGGAGAGAAAAAATAGTCTTTTAATACAAACGTCTGCAAGTCTGCATAATAGCCAGACATAATGTTATATCATCATCATCAAGCAAATATTTAAATGATTATAGTAATGCCATGGGCAGCACCAGTTGGTGGTGCTATGGTGAGGATGACGATAATGATGATGCTGCTGTGGACGATGATGATGATGATGATGATGATGTGGTGACCAGTGTGACGAGTTGCTGAGGTTAATAGTCACCGTCTCTCTCTCTCTCTCCCTACCACCACCATGAAACCACGCCACAGTCATCATGATCGTCGTCAAAAAGCAGTTTGCTTTACACAGTGTTACTTTATTTACAAGCGATACCACCACCACCATTATTTGTAGTACCTCTGCAGTTGTTTGTGTTGCTCTGCAATTTCAATTGCTGGTAAAATGTAACATTATTACTGTTATTATTATTATTGGATTGCATGATGCAAGCAACTATACCAAAAAGTTTTCGCCGTTTCTGTATGTGTGTGTGTGTGTGATGTGTTGTGTTGGAAGTTGGTCGCCTCTAAAAATACTCTCCACTACTTGTGGAAATAAATAAATGTATGTACCTACATATCTGTATATTATGCTTACACTCTCGTCGTACATTATTATTTTATTATACTCAAATATAAATAGGAAGGACGGGCCAGAATGGGGGTTGAAAAAAAATATATACTTGTACCCATGTAAGGCTGTGTGTACAAATTAGGGTTGTAAAAATGTACATACACGATGATCGTCACAATGAGGAGGAGGAGGAGGACTACGACGACGACGAATACGACAATGATCCTTGTCCGTGTGTTGGGTTTGTACGGTGGTGTGTGCATGAAGAAGACGAAAGCAGGTTGCTGTCGATTATTTTATTTTTTTATTTCTTGTAAGAGCCCTTCTCACTTGTACAGGGCAAGAAGTAGTGTGTGTGTGTGTGTGTGTGTGTGTTGGTTGGCATGATGCGTATTATTTTAAACAATCGTCAACAATAAACATTGTATTTATTTGTGTGTATGGGCCTAATCATCGTCATTGTTTTACAATGGTGGCGTTTTTATGCATTACATGCACCAATTTACTCAATTTTCCCTTTTCTTGCCTTCTTGCCTGTTCATGAGGGGCTTTCATTGTTGTCGTCATCCTGGAGTCGTTCGTCGTACGTTGTAAAATTGTAAACAGTCATTTGTAATGTCCAGGTTTCTCGTGTTCTTCTCGTCGAAGGGAACTCGTTCTCGCTCTGAATCTGTCGATGGTCTTGGATATATATAAAACACAACTAGGTATTCTCTTATACATGTATAAAAATATTCCGATATTTTTTTTGCTTTGCGTGACGGTCTAATTGAAGTTTAACAATAAAGATGATATCCGTAATAGTTGTAATAATGGCAAAGGGATGATGAAGCAAGCAAGAATTTGAAACAATTTTATTTTGTCGCTGTCCTCCCTACACGAAAGGGCAATGCAGACAACCCACAATAAAATTAAAGCGACCACAAGACAGAATTATAAAGTTGGTATTTCAACAGAGCGACGTTCAAATGTTGAATGTGCAACAATGACAACGGAGGAAATTGAAGGGATGCCTTGGTCAAGAGAAATCAAAACCAAAAGTATAGAACGATGAACCGATTTGGGAGTAGGATATATTTCATAATGAGTGTATTGATAATAATCGACCAGCGCCTGTGGAGAGGTGACCTTAACCAATCAATGAAAAGATTAGGACGACAACCATGTACCATTATTATCATGATTATAATACCTATATAACAACTTATAATAATGATTGCCCTGTAACCATGCAAAGTTAAGAGGAAGGTATGTCGAACAAAATCACAATTTTTTTTTCTAGAGAGATGGATTGCTTATAAGAGCCAGTAGGGGACGATCAACACGGTATCGATAAGTGTATCAAACCACCCCAGAAATAAAAATTAATGTTTTTGTCCTTGCGCATGATGATCTGATCACTTAATCACTCTTTATCTTTTCCAATTCCAATGGAAAAATACCATGTGGGGCTCTGCAGCGATTATGGCAAGCTAACGGTTATCGCTGTTCATTATTATAAATGACTGAGTAGTTTAATCAAGTCAAGAACAGGGATGAAGTCTTGACGCTGATGATAATAACAATAATGATGCGGCTATTAAGCTCGCTGGCTATTGGTGATATGATGTGAGTATTCAAGTGCCTTAGTCGTGTCATCATCATCATCATCATCATCATGATCATCATCATCGCGTGGTTGTTACCAAACACGAGAAAAAATGTCAAAATACTAAATTATAATTCAATATAATTTGATCAAGGTATCCATTACTGAGGAAGAATGCGACCGCACAGCAATTGAATATTTTTTTTTGCTTTTTTTCGCTCCTTGAGAAGGCGCCGAGTTGTAACAAAACGGTTTCTGGGTGAATACTCAAGTGCCTGACGGTCGTACAGGAGCACTTGAGTGGGTAGTCACTTCAAAGAAACAAAAACTAACCTGGGTGATGATAATTAGTGATGCTGCTGATGATAATAATCCTAACGCTGATAATAGGGGTGATGAGATCACCTTGACCAATAATAAAAAAATGAGTACCTAACTAAAAACACATATGCACACCTAGCACCACCGCCACCACCACTGCGTTCGTTTATGAGTGCACTGTCGAGACAATAAAAGCTGTGTTTTGGAGGCAGGCAATAAAACAATACATATTATCCCTATTACGTTAAAAAGCGTAAACCATTTTCCTCTCTGATAAGTACTCTGTTGTTTTCAAAGGTTGGGGTTGATGTCTGTGCCTCTTTTTGTCTTTTTTCACCTCACTTTCCACACCGGAAACGACTATAAAAATATTATGTGCATTCTACTTCTAGTATACGAGCGATAAAAATATTAATTGTGTAACGACTTAACGACAGCCGTTTTCAGTAGCGAGGAAAAAATGCAAATGATTGCCGAGGTATTTGGAAAAAAAAATAAAAAATACAAATTAAATTACGAAACTACATTTCCTTTCGTCACCCCTCCACGTTCAACATCCTTTACGGAGCAGTTTGTTGAATCTTCATTGAAATTCGTGGTGTGACACAAAGGACACATTTTGTATTCCAGGGAAGGATAATAGCATCTCTCTATCATTTATGGGGCGAAATCTTATAGCTATATGTATTGACTAATAATAATAATGCTGTCGGTGAAACTCATAGCAATGATGATGATAAGCTCATGCAAGTAAGGCTAAGCTCTCCACTGAAAATTAACGGACGGATGTGTCAAAACTAAAGCAACGCCAGTAGAAAACAATAGAGAACGTTTAGAGAAGCGTAACGCACATATTAGCATTTTATAGGCGTGAATTTAGCAGTCTTTTTTTCTACACGCTTTTGGGAGACAGGAAACAAAATATTACGTAAACTTAATTAGTAAAATGTTTTAAAGCAAAGGACTATAGGAGAATAATGCGAAAATTTAAAATTATGGATTGATGAACAATGTAATTGAGGTGGAGGCCTGAGGGAGGAGAGAGAAAAAAAAACAATAGGCGGATACATAAACCAAGCAAAGTGAGTCGTTAAAAAATACGTTTCAGGGGTATACCCAACTAAAATTTTAAAATACTATTATACAGTAGTTGTGTGATTGCCGGTACAAAAAGGTGTTTCACAGCTTAACTCTAACGCCAATAAATATTTGGTAAATTAATGCTTTTCCGGTTTGGAAATTCTTGTCAAAAATTGAGCCCGTGTACCTCCTGCAAAAATTAATGTAGAGCGGATCTTGGGTGCTGTTAATATAAATGCAAGGATTACATCAAGCAGCAACCTGCATACTTTGTTTTTCAAAACGCATTGTTTGGTAGAGTTCCATTGTACAGTCATTTTTTTGCTATATAATGTGTGGCATGATTTGTGGTCGTTGGTAGTGGTGAGATGCTGCAGCAGCAGCAGTAGTAGTAGTGGCCGTTGTAGTTGGTGACGGTGGTGGTGAGCCAGCAAAATATTTCTGATTGGTTCTTGGCCGTAAAAAAAAATTTCTATGCGTCTAAACGGATGGCTGTATACCTCCTCACACAAAAGCTCACACCAAACAAAATATTTTGACTGGCTGTCGTAATGCATGTCCAATAAGTCTAATTTTTCTTGGTCACCTTCTTTTCCCTGACTGCAATGTTTCGTGAGCACGGCTACATCAGCGCCCACGTAAAATGGACAGCCTTCTTCTCAAAAATTACAAAAAAATACAGAAAAAAATGCTAAATAAATAAATATCCACATACATTGTATATTTAGTGTACATGTTGCTCATATATTCGTTGTTATGAGTAGCTCTGTGTGTGCGAGAGAGAGAGAGAGAGGGAATAAGAGAAGTACAGCATTTTTATTTTTTCTGCCGCCTCATCATTACCACCATCATCATCATCATCATATTTTTTGCAACAATGCAATTAAAACGTGCACAACTCAGTAAACACGCACCCACTCAACATGAACAACCATCGACATTGTATCATCATCACTATTACTACTCCTACCATTCCTGCCATCCCCATCAATAGCTGTTTAAAAAGAAATGAAGATTTAGCCATTAATAGTATATATCATCAATACCATATAGCCTGTCATACCACACACTGTTGGTGCTGGTATATAACAATATATTATACAAAACTTGGAGACAGGGAGGGAACTTGCAATTTTTAGACTATTATTCATCTTATCGTCATTTTTTTTGTAAAAAAAAACGTACAAGACAGGACATGAAGTAGCCCTTTGTCACGGTACGCTTGAGTTCCCTTGAAAACTGAAATGCTGAAAAACACTTTAAAAGCATCTTCGGCTCAATCGGCAAACATGAAATGAACGCTGTTGTGTCTACTACAGCTCTATCCACCCAAAAACGCAGCAGTTTCTTTTTCTGTCGCCCTCAGACTACTTCTCTAATGGGTACACTTAAATACGTGGTTTTTTAAAGAGCCCTTTACCCAAACTGCAATTTTTGCGTCAATTTAAAAAAAAACGATACTTCAGCAAAATAAACGCTTCTATTCCACATAAACTACACGACTAATATTCCTGTCCCTTTTGGCATTTGTGAATCCTGTAGCAATGTTTGACAGGATTCTGGTACGAGGCTGCTAACCTTCTTTTTTTTATAAAAAGAAACAAAGTTAATCTTCCTTCAATTGTCCGTCCTTTTTTGCTTGTCGATCTGAAATGAGAGGAAAAAAAAAGAAAATGGAAAATCATGTTTGTTGAGGAGACTCATGTTCCTCATCAGGGGTAGCATGAGTATATTTGTGTGTGGTTGAATGACTCGTTGCATGATTCTCATGTTTGAATATAATAAGAAAAAAGAAAAGGATTTAGTGCTCCTTCACTTCACTTTATTTGTACTTATTTAATATATTCTTCGTCCCTCTCAAAAAAAGGATCTAGGTACATGATGTAGTATTGTAATCTGCCGATTTGATTTAATGCGCGGGGTGATGGAAAAACTAACTACAACTACTGCACCCTTTTTCTTCACTTTTATCTTGTCATTGTCAAGCCGGACAAGCTTACACCAAACAAATACAACATAAAAATATGAAGAGGAGGAGGAGGACGATGGTGACGACGATGATCATGATGATGATGATGATGATGACTGTGCAGAAATAATGAGCTTCTGCGTGTTCGGATGTGACATGATAGTTTTTTTATTTTCGTAAATAATAAAAGTGCTTAATGTCCATTTACATTTTAAAATCAGGATAGGATACAATATAATAATAGTAGTAGAATTGTGTGTGTGTGTGCGTGTGTGTGCTTACTTGCCTCTATCTATATGTGATGCTGATGTGCGGTGTGTGAAAATATTAGAGAGTTTAGCACCTCACAATAAAATGCTGAGATGTTGCTGTTCCGCTTTTTTATTTGTGTTTCTGTTTAAATCCTGAAGTGATCATTCTCTAAACGATGTGTGCTGCTGCTGGTAATTGTAATCGTAATAATAATAATAATAATAATAATAATCGTGTGACTTGTTAAACAGCGGTGAAGGTATCATCAGGTGCACCACAGGGTACATACACACACACTGCTTAATAGTAACGATAATAAATAATAACAATAAAAAATAGTATAATGCATTATACGATGAGATGAGGTGCACCCAACACAGGAACGTCAGTCCTTGTGATAACAATAATAATAATAATAATAA
The DNA here is from genome assembly GCA_027744055.1 of Callyntrura sp. NNG-2020. NCBI lineage: Eukaryota > Metazoa > Arthropoda > Collembola > Entomobryomorpha > Paronellidae > Callyntrura > Callyntrura sp. NNG-2020. The sequence goes on along the minus strand of JAHZNE010001312.1, from coordinate 3,655 downwards.
TTTGACTATCTAGGAGAGTTTCTACTGCTTTTAAAATAACTTTGACAATGTCTATTGTTGTTACTAGTCCATCTGAAAGTGCCACCTAATCAGAAGACGAAGATAATCCATTACAACCACGACACCTGAGTCCGTGTCGGTTGGTTTTAATAATAAATGTACTTATAATAGCCCAATTGATGGCAACAGAGTGACAAGTGCAGCAGTATACCATTAACGAGTCGCAAGAATTTTTTTTTGCTTGTGTGTGCGTGCTCCGTGGGGGGATATTAAGAGTGTACGTGTAGTACGCCACACGAAAAGAAAAATTTAGATATTCGTCATTTTGTCCCGTCTCAGAAAAGATGATTACTTTCATCTGTCTTGATTGCCCCTCAGCTCAGTAACTGTAGCAGAAAATAGTAACGAACGAGTGAAAATGACTCTGTGCTACAATGTCCTCCGCACCCAACAAAAAAAATAGCACATGTTCCTCGCAAATAAAGTTGTGCATTACTCATTACTACACATTTACTCATCAAGCACAGGGCAGAAAAAATCAGGAAAAAATAAACTTGGCTAGTTGTCGGTTTGAACAGCGAAAAAAACAGCAACACTTGAATAAAATTATGCACGCAATCTCATTTTTTTTAATATGCAAAAATGTATTGGGAAGGAGGGGAGCAATTACAACAAGCCGGAGCAACAATACTCCTTCCCCACAATTTTTCTCACTCCAGCCCACTCTCCCAACGTAAATTACGTATTAATAATAAAATGAGCTGGGTTGCCAAACATACTCCGAGAGGAATTAACACATCATTAGACAATTGGTTATGTAAATGGTGCCAAATGCTAAGGAGTATGTTATCAGATTTTTAAAAAAACTGAGCCAGAAAAAAAAAGGAAGTGGAGCATTCTGTGGTGGTGGTGATGGTAATGATGGCTATTCATGCTACGGATTATATGGTATATAGAATGGCAGATGATTCGACGGACAGTTAAATAGGCAAGTCCAGCAACGGCAGCAGCTGGACAAAGTGAACATCCTTTTCCCCGCATGTAAAGGATTTTTTCCCTTCTCTTCTGCATGTCATGAATATGCATACCAACATTACAACGGGTCATGCAAGATATATTAAGTTGTGAAGATCATTAAATAATGCATGTAAATTACTTTTTCGTTGCTTTGAAGAAGGAGAGAGAGAGAGAGAGAGGGGCAGGCAGGGGCAGAATGACGATGGACAATGAAACTTTGTTGCTGCGTTTTGTCTCCGGGTGTGTTGTGAGTTTGATACCGTTAGCCGGGTGACTCGTTAATAAGCCGTAATTACCTCTCATTTTACTTATTATTATCACCATCATTGTTCAAGTAATATTATTCATTATTCAAATTTTTTTTCTACTCGAACCATATCTGCTTGAAATAAAAAAGAACGTTAAAAACAAACACTTGTGAAAAAGACCTTTCGTCCAGGTAGGGATGATGATGAGGATGGACGACTGACCTATTGTACATGTATATGGACGAGCCTGCACAGAATGTACTATTGTTATTGTGTTGTGTCTACTGCTGCTATGTAGTTAATTGTTGATTTAAAAGAGAGAAAAAAAATGTTGTCTGCATTATAGGTACGTATCTTCTTCACATTCTTTAAAGAGAAGGAAAGATAGTCCTCTCATTTCTTAATTAACCCGTTTAAATTTTTTCGTTTCGGGAATAATGCAGCCGGACAAATTTTCGCACGCACTTGCCACCGGCACACGTGATATTTCTATTTCCATTCTTGTTTCATTATTTCTGTCGTAGTAGCAACAACAGCAGCAGCAGTAGTAGAAGCAGCGCTGTAGCAGGTAGGTACTAGTCTTTTTGTATTTAAAAAATGTAAAGCATATAACTTTTTAAAAAAATAATAAAAAAAAGTAAAGAGACTCTTCCTGTGTGTCTGGCTGGGATGACGAGCGATGGTCAGCCAGAGTGCAACTTTTAACATGACCGCGAAAAGCTATATACAATATCATCGTCATCCTGACTATACTACCATCCCTCGTTTCTTTCTCGTGTAATTGTTAACACTATAAATTACACTGTGTATTTGCTTTACGATGATATCTATAATATCTACTAAAACAGTAGCAAAAACATAATAACATCATATCATCATTATAACAATAATGAATAATGAATGAGTGAAATTTGATAAATGGTGGTCTACCACTATCATTCATTCCCATACTTAAGAAGAATTTTTCATAATAATTACATTATCATCATCCTGCTAACACTTCTGCTTGTACTACACTGACCAACAATGTGCACACACGATCATACACCAACGAACGACTTTGTGATTCTCAGAGCTGCACTCACAGCAGCAGCAGCAGTGTGGCTGGTTGATTATATGATTATTATTATGATGCTGATGGCGGGTGGGAGGAGGTAAGTGAGTATCCACCACCATAAAAAAATACGCTTTTATTTAAGCACACAAGCAGATCATCATGTCAGATCTAATTTTTCTTTTTTTTCTCTCTTTCTCCTCCACACATACACGCACACACCTCTCTAGCAGAATGTAGTAGTCCACCATCCCCAGCAACAATCATAATATAATCATCATCCTCGTATAATCATAATAGTAATAGGAAGAGGAATAATACGTTCATAACGAAAGCCCACTAACGAGCCTGCTTTTGTCCAGCCAACCTTGTTAGTTACCGGAATGGATTTGGTTGCATGATGAGGTGTGTGTGTAAGTTCAGCGAAAACTTTTTTTTGTATTTGTGGGACACGTCGTCGTGGTTCCATTTTCTGTGTGTGTGTGGATGTGTGTACAAAACACAACAGTAATAATATAATAATAATAGTGTAATAAAGTCGAAATAACGCGAATAAACGACAGTGTTACACCCGTTTCATACAATGTGTCTATATCTTATTTCTGTAAAAAAAACCCAACCAGAAAAAAAAGAAATTAAATGCATAGGTTGTTGTTAAGTGCACAAGGGGATGTATTGGTGTATATAAGATATACCATCCTAGTTGGTGTAGTGGTTTATCGTTGTTAGTTTCTTTGTGTTTGTGTGTGTGTGCAAGCAGAGGTAGGTAGACATGCAGATAAATAGATAATGATATCATTATGACCATCAACACCAAAGTCGTCTCGGTCTCGCTCGCTATATGCCCTCACTCTCTCTCTCTCTTTCTGGCACAGCGTTATTATTGCCCCAGCAGCATATATAGTTGCTACTACCACGAGGACTAGTACGACTCAGGATTATTATTATTATTTTTTTGTCATGAGACAACAACAACATGGCAACTATATGACTAGGCAATGAGAAAGAATGTTTTTATTTCTTTTTTTGGAGAAGGCAGAGGGAAAATACGGAGATGACAGCCATTTTGATAAATTAATTACTGCTTGCGCACTCTTGTTGTCAAGAGGAGGGGAACACTGCAGAAAAATAAAGCATACATATTTTATGCAACTCTGTGCTTATGTTTATCTTTTGGTTTTTTTCTTCTCTTTCCTTCCAGGCTCAATGACAGCACACCATCTTCGAGATCTCTACACTAGTGTGGCTAGTGGTGCCGGAGGTGGATCGGGGGGAGGGGCACAGCCAGTAACTCCCACAGGTTCTAGTGCTGCTGCAGCAGCAGCAGCAGCAGCGG